>MJUU01066602.1:431519-464341 GCA_002080025.1 Modiolus philippinarum
CCCGTTACAGATTCCAAACTAAATGGAACTTATTTCACGGTGGATACTATAACCAGTTACACATTCCATACTAAATAAACTGACTTACTATCGAACAGTAAGAGATATATTTAAATTTGAACTTTACGAATATGACAACAAAAATCAAATAAAGATTAATAGTGATTATTAAATTGAAAGTAATTTGATATGTGTATATAGTTACCTTGATATGTAAAATGGCTACTGGCAAATTTGAATATTAAATTGATGACCTGAACTGAAGTTAGTGAATTGATTATTACACTTATCTTCCCTCGAAAACTGTTTACATTGTGAAAATTAATGTGTACACGTATCGGTTTATTTGCAAAATTCACGTTTGTTGTTGTTTGTAACCATATTTCCCATAATGCCCTTTAAAAGTACTCGACAGCAGGAATCTACTAAAACACAAAATAATTTAAAAAACAGTGAACTTGCACGCCCCCTAAAAAACAAGATTCAAACTTGTGTCTTAAGCTACTCTGGTGACAGTTCGTATAAACTAAAAAAACGGATAAAGTGAAGAATATGAACACAATACTAGTACTACCAGTATTGTACAATACTGGTAAAATATTTTATACCAGTCTTGTATGCAACAATACTGGAATTACTAGTATTGTATTTTTTTAAAATACTAGTTATACCAGTATTGTGAAAAATACAATACTAGTTGTACCGGTATTGTGTTGCTTACAATACTAGTTGTACCAGCATTGTAATTTTTTACAATACTAGTTGTACCAGTATTGTATTGAAAACAATACTAGTTTTTCCAGTATTGTGCTATATACAATACTAGTTGTACCAGTATTGTATGGGGCACAATACCGGTAATACCAGTATTGTGTATTTTCACAATACTAGTTGTACCAGTATTGTGTTGTTCACAATATTGGTATTACCAGTATTGTAAAACTTACAATACTGGTATTACCCGTATTTTATTGTTGACAAAACCGGTAAAACCAGTAATGTTACTGTGTACAATTCTTTTATTTTAAGTACATGTATATTGTGGGTGACAATTCTGGTCAATCAATGTTGCAAATCGTTTTTGGAAGGGTTACAAGAAGTGTAAAATTGATTCATGCAGGCATATTTTCTGTCATTTTGTAATCGAATTAAGCAGTTCCTTTCGTCATTTTGGGAATCTAAATAAGTACTGTTAATGTATAGTTTTGCATGATTTTGAAATAATTTTATTTCAAATCCTTTTAAATTCCATAAAAATTCATGTTATACTAATTTGATATATTGATCTTTTTAATTTTACTCATTGTGGAATTAATTGATTCATATATTTGGGTTCAACATTTCATTTTTTTATAAATCTATTTTGAAATAAAAAAAACAAAAAGCCTATAACACAGTATCCAAAATCTCAAATAAACCAGTGTCTACAATACCGGAAATACCAGTATTTTTCCAGTATCTGCAATACTGGTTGTACCAGTATTTTCCAGAATCTTCCAGTATCTGCAATACTAGTTGTACTAGTATTTTCTAGTATCTTCAAGTATCTGCAATACTAGTTATACTAGTGTTTTCCAGTATCTTCCAGTATCTGCAATACTAGTTGTACCAGTATTTTCCAGTATCCTCCAGTATCTGCAATACTGGTTAACCAGTATTTTCTAGTATCTTCCAGAATTGTACAATACTGGTACACATATATTATACTAGTATTGTGCAATACTGGTAGTACTAGTATTTTAATAAAAAGTGTTTGACTTGAATACGTAGCCTTAGTAAAGCGAAATAAACCTTTTTAGAAAATGACGACCAGGACGGGTACTTGCCCTGGATATAGTGTTCATGTGCGCGATTTTATTCTTGAGCCCCAAGCTTCATATTCTGGCGAGCGGGATGATGTTTCCCAATTCTGAAGCTGTCAAAAGCCCGATAACTTGTTTATCATCCTTTATTTTGTATTTTAGATTTGTATTTATTGAACTTAGGTTTCAAATTGTCCCACAGTTGTGCTTGAAATGCGATATACATTTCATTCCCGCCTTTTAAGCAATTTTCAGCTTCATAAAGCTTTTTTGTATTTTAAAATTTTTTTTCAATAATTTTATCAGTAAAGGTTTTGTTACTAGATGAATATTTTGACCGGACTGCTCGAAATAATTTCGATTTTGAATGTTGCAGTAACTTTTAGTTGTAACGATATTTTATCGCTCCATGCAGCTTTTAATGACGTAAAAATGGGAAAAGGATATATATGAATAAGTTTATAATTTCATGAAATGTATTGTTGTGATTTTATATGACTGTGTTCTGTACAATTTGTATAATTCATTATTGTTTTATTTTGTTCTGCTCATGTCACATAAATATAAATTGATAATAAAATTATTAAACTTGTATCAACGACCCAATTCCTACAATTTTTCTGACGTATAGTTCATCTATTTGTGTAATCCTGATTCGGTTTTGAATATCTTTTGTGTGAAAACTTATTGCCTTTGAAACGTTTGGAGAATCGCTGGATCTTCTGATATATCCGGGTGAACATGGCCTTTGGAGGCTGTCGGATATTACCATAGCATGTATACCTGTATTCCGAGCCAGTATACATACTACGTGCAGCGGCTAAGCAAAGTTTAGGATTTATATAAAGCTTCAGTAACTATCACTTTAACAAGTGAACACAGTCGCCCGATTCACAACAAATATCAGTGTATCATTTACAGGAATCTGAAATCTTATTGATTAATAAATGATATTGAATAATTTCAATATCCCAGAGTAGACTTGGCAGTAACTCCTTCATGAATTTTCGCTTAAACAACTGTCAATTTTGGGTTTTTTAAAACTTTTCCAAAAATATGGTAGATGGAATTAGCGTAGATGACTAACAACTGTCTAAAACCAATTTCCTTGTCAACAGAAACATTTTAAGTAACTCCCTGTTCGTTCAAAAATGGTAAGTATTTGTAATATTAGTTGAGTAATTTATAATTTGTGCTGTAAGATCAAATAACAATCGAGGATATATTTGTTCCAAAGATTAATCCAAATCTTCAGATTAACACTTTTATACCCGTGTAGACCTGCACCCATAACATTTAAGCCCTTCTTGTCAGTTGTATTCTTTCCGAAACATGTAAATGTGTATTAGTGTCAACCTTTCTAAAGGCTTCCAGATGACTATTACTAGTATATTTCTTCTTGTTAATGATAATAAATTTACTTAGACCCCTACTTAGATATACAGTAGCATCCATCATTAGCAAACTGTTAAACATAGTTAACTCTTTGAGATCAGTAAAATATCATCAGCACAAGTCGGTGAGCTAATATATGGACTGTCCCTATAGTCATTCCTTCTAATAGTTTTAGAAACGGATTTATCTTATATAGTAAGTGTGTCAATAATTATTTAAATGAAAAGGAGGTAATGAGGAATGAATCATTTTCACAGAAACTGGAGAATTCAAGATAAAAAAATGTGCAATGATTTTTTTTTTTTATTTGTTGAGAATATCAACTTTATTAGATATGTAAGAATGTAAGAAACCATTAAACATTATTTCCCCTATATGGAAATAAATCTAAATTCAAATGAAAATTTGTAAATTGGCTGATCATACACCACTGTACTCGCTGAATCCACTGATGAAAAGAGAAGATTGACTGGATATATTTAACCTGAATTAAAAGCAAAAAGCATGTTTATTCTTTGTTGTGCTGTCCCAATTCGTGTTGGATATTCATGAATTACCGTAATTTTGGATTTTTGATTTTGGAATCCCCCCTCTCCTCGTTTTTGCTTCGTTATTGGTTTGCCAATGTATATATTTAAAAACTCCATCTCATTACATCCTTATAATTTCTTTTAAACCTTATCTGCATTATTTGCGTGATTAATGTTTTTTCTTTAATGATATGTGCAGTTTAAACTAGATAAATTTTCATTTTCAACATATGTTGAATAAAGCCTCGTGCTATTTCCCGAGGGAATACAATTCTCGGTGTTTATCATTTATCATTAGAGAAAAAGATCACACAACTTTATCCCGATTATTACCATATTTTACCCACTCTCGATAGTTAAATTTAAAAATTTTAAGATGCTCGGCAAGCCTCGCACTTAAAATCTTAAAATTTAACTATCTCCCTAGGATAAAATATACTAATGGACGGGATCTTGTGGTGTAATCTATATATTTTCGGGATCTTGTGTTGTAATCTATATATTTTTTTCCATATAATAAAGTACTAGTATCCAAAAGAAGTTTTTTCAAAACCCTTGTAGGCCTTTAGTTGACCAAATTATGACTTGGAAACTAAGATAAAGAAGGGTCATCAAACTGAAAACATTTGCCTCAATCTTTATGTAACCAAACTAAATTGTAAATGCAGTAGCAACACAAAATCCAGCAGTACCACACAAGTAAAATCTCCATTAATGTGTGGACACAAGACATGTTTTGCCTGCAGATGCATATATTTACCAAATAACAAAATACCTAAGTTACTTTGAATTTAGTTTCTGCGTTTGCTCATTTCGACAACTTATGTCTTATCAGTGCAGATCAAACCGAAACATTTGGAAATCCATCAATCGAAATAATTGTAAATGCTGATAGATAACACAAACAAATAGAATCTAAATAGAAACGCAAAAATCAGCTAAGGATAGAGCTATGTGCAAGGGGGATACTCCTTAGTTTTTAACATTTGATACTGAAAGTTTTCTCATAAAAGATGTCTAATTATTACTTGTTATTTCATTAGGCTTACGAATGTAATAAATGAAAAATAACTAAGTGACAATAAAGTGAAATTAAGTTCAAGGTTAAATGACAAGTGTCAGACTGACATTTTACTTTATATATAGAAGGACTAAATATATTTGACCAGGCTGTGGTCTCTACCTTGTAAAATTTAATTCAAGGTTCAGTGACTTTGTTAACACTGTACATTTGTGTCCATTTCTCAAAAACGGTACATCTACACTTGCCATTCATGGTCTGGTGTCACATCTAATTGAGTACTTGCCAGTCTGCCTGTCACGCAACATTGACTTTAATTTGATGGTTGAGTGACTTTGCCAACAAGTTATATTGTTGTCCATTTCTCAGCAATGGTTAAGCTTGTACTCAATATTTTGTGTATATTTACATCTTGCTGTACATACATATCAGTCTGACACCTGTCATGTAGCCTTGACCTACATTTCTTGGTTGCGTGACTTTGCTTACTTTTTATATTCATGTCTATTGACAAGCATCTTTAACCCCTGTGCTCATCATATATGGTCTTGGTTACAGCTAGGTGATGATATGCACGTCTGACACCTGTCATGTAACTTGACCTCAATTTTATGGTTCAGTGACTTTGTTAACTGTTTATATTTTGGTCCATTTTTAAGCAACTGTAACACAAGCACTCATTATATTTGGTTTATTGTTTTATATTGCTTTAAACATGACAGCTGTCATGTAGTATTGACTGCAGTTTCATAGTTGAGTGACTTCGATAACTTTTATTATCAATTCCAATTTCCCAGAAACTGAAATACATACTGTGGTTTGTTATTTTTTGGTGGAAAACAACGGCAGTAGAATACCGAAGGAGCAAAGGAGTGGAATTTACAAAAATCGAAGTGTGCAAAGACAGGGCCAAAACGAGAACACAAAAACCAATGACGTTAGACACAGAAAATAATGACGTTAGACAGATACAAAGCACAGGAATAGAAATCACAACATTCAAAACAAAGGCAATCACAATGTGAACTCCAGTGAAACTGAGAGTGACACCAGGTGCTCCGGAAGGGTAAGCATGTCCCGCTCTGTTAACAGCACCCGTCACACTGCAAGTGAGTCAATCCAGGAAAATGTCAAAGTCGGTAATCAAACCCGGGAAGACGTGAATCTAGCTTAAAAATGTCCACTTTCATTTGGGATACTGACACGTCATATCTTTCAATGATGTTATGGTGACGGTGATAGAATTTCTTAAGGGATGAAATTATCATAGGTTGGACAAATCCCTTACTAAGCAGCTTTTGGGACAGTGTTTTTGCTCTGTAAAAAATCACTGTACAAACTACACACTCGGCAGTAACGAATCAACTGTGAAATGTACACTCCATAGGCTGGAGAGGTAGGTATATTGCTGCTAAGAAATGGAAAGTTCACAATTGGGAAATTAAAATCATCACGCTTGTCTAATAGCTTAGATTTCAAACCTCTGTCTTCGTCAATATACAAAAAAAGATCTAGGTACGAAGCTGAAATAGGTGTTTCAGTTGTTTCTTTAATTTCAAGCTTATTGGGATAGATCTGATGTAAATACTCCTTAAATTTAGGATTATTAAGAGAATAGAAAGTACATCATCTATGTAGTGGAAGCTGAAATTAAAGGACTGGGCTAAATGTTTTTGTTTTCTTTGTATAAGCCCTTGTAAAAACTTGGCCTCGTACGAGTAAAGGAAAGGGTCAGCTAAGAGCGGCGCGCAGTAGTTCCCATAGGAATCCCTATTGTCTTCGACAAAAATATTGTCGATCAAAAATTCTAACATTTTGATTACGTCAGTCTCAGTATACTTCTTGTTTGAATCGGTGTGGTTCGTAACAAAATATGTCTTGTCTTTCCCTATAACTAAATAGGTGTATCTGCGTTCTGAATTTTTAGTGCAGAAACATTGATGTATTAAATCTGCAATTACTGTTTTCAATTCATTGTGTGGCAGGGTTGTGTAAATAGTAGAAAAGTCAAAAGTTTGAATGCTATGGCATTGGGTAAGACTGGTTGAGGATAGCTGTTCAAGGAGATCTTTGGAGTTTTTAAGAATCCACATTTGATTCACACCGCTTGTGGAGTAAGCTTTATTACAGTAATTTTTCAGACCATTTCTGACTGCGGTCAACAAAGTAGTGAGACTTGTGAAAGAGGTTTAGTGGTGCATCTTGAAGACCATGCAGTGAATCTCTGTTTGTATGGATTTTATGAAGTTTAGGTACCCAGTAGATGTAAGGGAGTTGAATGTTTTCATCATTGGCTTTTATGCCAAATGATGCTAAAACTGAAGTGTGATTTTTACAATCTCATCCTTCGATGATAAGCACCGGATGCGATTTACAATTAATTACTTTATGGACCTGATCCAGTCGGACAATGTCTCAACGTCCTCTTTCTCTTTCTTTGCCCACTTCCTACCATAGTCTTCAACTGCATCCATCAAAATCTTGGAATTGTACTTCCAGTTGATGTGCTGGGGCTCCTGGAATTTGGGACCTCTTGAGAAGATATCTCGTAGTTTGAGGTTGTCTACGATATCTAGGTCACCAGTTATAACGTGTCTAGCCAGACTGAGGAAGAGGATCAAGCACAATCAGTTATAACGTGTCTAGTCGGACTATAATTGAATGGAGAAGAGGATCAAGCACAATCAGGTGGTTTGGCTTTAAAGTCATCAATTTGGAAGTCACGCAATACCATTTGTAATTGAAAATGGAAGTTGCAATTGGTAATGTAGGAATATGAGATAAGTGGAACTGATTAATCAGTGCCGATGGATAAATGCCAATCTGACACATAAACATGTATTATAAACTTGACCTCACGTTAAATGACTTTGAACAATATTTTGCTTTTTTATCAAATCACAGCATTAAGGAGGCTTAATTAAATGTATTTGGTCTTTCTATACATAAAATTGTATGTATTTGTAAATGTACATCTAATACTTGTCGTTTAATCTTGACCTCAATTTCCCTTCTTGTGACTTGTTTTTTTTCCATTAATTTATGGCAAGCCGTTTTTATATTTATTCACCAAACAAGATATCTTATATTTTTAAAAAGATATCTTATTTGTTTTATAAGATATCTTAAAAATTTAAAGAGATATCTTATAATGTTAAAAAGATATCTTATAAAGCTTAACAGATATCTTATAAATTTTATAAGATATCTCTTTAAGTTTATGAGATCTTATATAATTTTGATTTACAAGATATCTTATGAAGTTTATAAGATATCTTTTTAAGTTTATAAGATATCTTTTTAACTCTTTAAGATATCTTACAAAACAAATAAGATATCTTGTTAAATAAAAAATTATAAGATATCTTTATAACTTTATAAGATATCTTATATATTTTATAAGATATCTTATAAGCTTTAAAAGATATCTTGTAAATCATAATTTTATAAGATATCTTATAAACTTAATAAGATATCTTTTTAAACAAACAAGATATCTCATAAAGTTAATAAGATATCTTCTATTATTTTTTGTGTATAAAATAGTACCAAGCATCCACGTATCCCTGTTGTTCGATGGACCCGACTTTAATTATTATAATACATCTCAATTATTACAGTTTGATCTAACCACATGTATCTAGACACGTGACTTCTCGTACAAGCATGTAGAATTGTTCTGTATTAGTCTAACATTTAATAAATTAAATATTGTTTATTGTAACGCAGAGCGTTACAGATGTCCCCAAACGAACATTGTTAATGTTTTCCACAGTTTCCGTGGCAACAGCAGCATCTATGAGATTTCTAAGACTAAGCATTAATTTCTACATGTCAGATAACTATCGGTAAAATCTCATCCAATTGAACCACTTTAAATTTTCCTGCCTTTTTCAATTTCCATGGCAATACCATTAATCTTATATAAAAATTCTGAGGCTAAAAAACATTTCTACACATGTCAGACAACCTTCCTGTAAAATTTCTTCCCGATTGGAGCATTTCAAATTTTTCCTGCCCTTTTTTCCGTTTCCATGGCAACGGTCGCCATTTTGAAAATGTAAAGACCAAAATCAATTCTATGCATGCTAGGCAACCTTCCTGTAAAATTTCATCCAATTCTGAGCACTTTGAATTTTCCCGCCTTTTTTCCGTTTCCATGGCAACGAAATTTTTCCCGCCTTTTTTTGTTTCCATGGCAACGATCGCCATTTTGAAAATTTTGAGACAAAAAATCAATTCTATGCATGATAGGCAACCTTCCTGTAAAATTTCATCCAATTCTGAGCACTGAGTTTACCGCCTTTTTTCCGTTTCCATGGCAACGGTCGCCATTTTGAAAATTTTGAGACCAAAAATCAATTCTATGCATGCTAGGCAACCTTCCTGTAAAATTTCATCCAATTCTGAGCACTTTGAATTTTCCCGCCTTTTTTCCGTTTCCATGGCAACGGCGGCCATTTTGAAAATTTTGAAAGGTTTCTGCACATCTATTCATATAGGCCAACATTCCTGTGAAGTTTCATAAAGTTCGGGCCAATAGTTTCTGAGAAACGTGTCGGACAAGAATTGAGCGGAAGAAAGAAGAAAAAAAACAAAAAATAATAATAATAATAAGAAACGGAGTAAACACAATATGTCTCCTAAACTTCGTTTGGGGGACATAATTACATTTGATATCTTACAAAGGTTGCTTCATTATGCTTATCATGTGTTGGTAAATATATGTATCTGCAGGTGACACATTTCAGTATTCAGTGTCTACACAAGTTCCATTGTAAAAATCTAGATTTAGTAAGGAAGTATTTAATAAGATGAGCTTAAAATTGTTACTTGTGTGTTACTATTGGGTTTTGTGTTGCTAATGCATTTGACAATTTAGTTTTGTTAATTTTAATTCAGTTATAAAAGCCTTCTTTATTTTAGTTTCCAAGTTATTATTTGGAAACTGAAATGAATACAACTGCTTTGTAAACACTTTCATTTTATACTTTATGTCAACTAAAAACCAAATCATGCAAATAGTGCAAAAAGGTTAAGAACCTATAAGGATGTGATGAGGTAGCGTTTTCAAATATATATCATGATTTTGGTTTATCCTGTAATTCAGGTTGAATATATCCGACCCATAACACCTACTTTTCTTTTCATTAGTGTATTCAGCGAGTTCAGTGGTTAATGATAAGCCAATCTACAAATTTTCATCCTAATGTAGATGCATCTCTATATTGGAAAAAAAAAACAATATTTAATTGATTTTCTTACATCCTTAAACAGTTAATCAAACTCATGTTCTGAGCATATACAAAAAATCATTGCACATTTTTCCATAGGATCAAATGTTAAACCTTAGTTCTGCGGTGATGGCCATGTTTTTTGTCTGATAGGAACGAAACAAGCAATCTTTAGAAAATACCTCCCATACAACGTTCCTGTAATGTTTAGTTGAATTTGATTCAGTGGTTTCGGAGGAGAAGATGAAAATGTGAATTTCCCATAGGGTCCAATGACTTTGTCATTAAAAAACAAGAATGTGACCCTGAGGTCAAAGGTCAACGGTCACTAATTATGGTACGCAACATGTCATCTTGAGGTGATCTATCTACATGTCACATATCAAAAGCCTATCTCAAAAGGGAGAAAAGTTATAGTCCAGACATGACTTTGTGACCCTGGGGTCAAAAGTTAAAAACCATTGTATGTGACATATTGCCTTGAGGTGATCTATCCACATGCAAACTAGATGTAACTGTGGCCTGATGGGCCACAAATTTATATCCCCCGCTTCTTGTTGATGATCCTACCCTGCACAGTTACAGATGTAGAAACGTACCATGGGGGTACTCCAATAGTCCACCGTAACTTTGAGGCAACTTAAAATAAGAGGAAGGCACAGAGAAATCCTTTGATAAGACATAGACTCATTAGAACTATTTATCTGAGAGATGTTTTGCTACTCGATAGGGAAAATGTTGGGAAACCTTTTTAGCCTACCTTTTAAATTTTCAATATAGACTCTAAGTAGGAGAAATCTACAAAGTGCTGTAACTTTGTTAAAAATTTATGAATCAATCTGAAAATAGGAGGTGCACAAGTACTTATCGTTACTAACATTCTGACAAAAATTTGAAAAGTCAATTCAGAAAGGTTCCCGAGATAAGCTTCGGACAAATCTTCGGACAAATTTTCAATATAGACTCTAGGTAGGAGAAATCTACAAAGTGCTGTAACTTTGTTAAAAATTTATGAATCAATCTGAAAATAAAAGGTGCACAAGTACTTATAGTGACTAACATTCTGACAAAATTTGAAAAGTCAATTCACAAAGGTTCCGGAGATAAGCTTCAGACAAATTTTCAATATAGACTCGTAGGAGAAATCTACAAAGTGTTGTAACTTTGTTAAAAATTTATGAATCAATCTGAAAATAGGAGGTGCACAAGTACTTATAGTTACTAACATTCTGACAAAATTTGAAAAAGTCAATTCAGAAAGGTTCCCGAGATAAGCTTCGGACAAATCTTCGGACAAATTTTCAATATAGACTCTAAGTAGGAGAAATCTACAAAGTGCTGTAACTTTGTTAAAATCTAATGAATCAATCTGAAAATAGGAGGTGCACAAGTACTTATAGTTACTAACATTCTGACAAAATTTGAAAAGTCAATTCAGAAAGGTTCCCGAGATAATCTTCGGACAAAAAATGTCTACGGACGGACAGACGGATGGACATGGTGATTCCAGTATACCCCCCAACTTCGTTGCGGGGGTATAAATATCAAAAGCTTATCTCAAAAGAGAGAAAAATATAGCCCTGACATGATTGTTTTGGACAGACAGATGGACAGATTAATTACCATTGGGCATCCGCCAGTTTTTGTGGTAGGGCCCTAATAATTCATAATTCAGTGTGTACCTCCATAAGATGCAACCATATAACAGGTACAAAAATCAAACTATTCAAGCTTTAGAAACGATTCTAAGTCCCAAAACTCTGCATAAAATCATTGAGTGGAATTAATTTGAGCTTAATCACCTTGCCAGATTCAACTATTTACCAAATATCAAATCACTATGTTGAGGCAATACAAAGATATATTGTGTAAATTAAAAGGACGTACTGGATACAAAAAATATACTGTCTTGAAATGAATGGACTTTTTTAAGAATAGGGCAAGTGGCATCTAAACCAAAAAAATCTAACATTTGAAACATTTAGTTTTATTTCTCATAAAAATCTCACATGTGTTCTGCAAAGACAAGGCAGGAACATAATATGAAAATGTAAATACATAAATAACTTGCGTAAAAACATATTTGATAAAATCATAAGAACAGAATAAGGACAGAATGTTTCAGATTTGTTATTACAGTTCATGGAAAAACTGACAGTTATTATCGACAATTTAAGGACGGAGTGTTTCACATTTGTTATTACAGTTCATGGAAAAACTGACAGTTATTATCGACAATTTAAGGACGGAATGTTTCACATTTGTTATTACAGTTCATGGAAAAACTGACAATTATTATCGACAATTTAAGGACGGAATGTTTCACATTTGTTATTACAGTTCATGGAAAAACTGACAGTTATTATCGACAATTAATAGAACATTAATTCAATGTTGAAGCAAACAGAGCATAAAAAGTGAACATTTATGGAAAACATTACATTTCACTTTAATTTTGTCACGTAGTGGTGTCTACAAAAAAAGTTTGCAGCAAATTTTAAAATGTCAAACGTAACTCTTAATTTTATAAATTGATAACAAATAGGAAACCCCAATTTATATTGGCAAACCCGCCATAAATATTGAAACCAAGTTTTTGGAGCAAATTTTTGTCTATAAAAGGCATTCTTTATTTCAAACGAAACAGTTAAATTCATATGTATCAATGGTAAAAATTATTTTTTATTACATGAAAGAACTTTAAAGTTAATGAACACTTTTGTTTCAATAACTTTTGTTATCATAATAAGAGAAATTAGCTACAAATTTTTTCTGTGGTCATTTGAAAAAGCAAGTTCAGGCTGAGACAGAATGATATGGTATCTACAACAGTGTAAACAGCATGTATATTTAAAAACACAAAAAAAAATAATTTTCTCCAATACCTTGTTACAATAACTACACTAAGATTTGAATGCTGATACAAATTTTCCTGAGTAGTGCATGTATTGGGTGATGTGGATGAATGACTTATTGTGAACGTGTATATACAATGTATACAATATACAATGTTTATGAGCACTTTTAACTTGGTCAAATTAGGATACTATCAAGATAATTAGAAATATTCTAAAGAAAAATTAGTTATAAATACTATCAAACAAAACAATGTTCCTTTTCCTATTAGTTATCAGGTATGAATAGCTCATATTTACTTATCTTAAACAAAGAAATTCTGATTTAGAAATTCAATACCAATGGTTAAACAATTTGGATTGTAATAGTCAGTATTCAGAATAGTGTGTAATCTCATTTATCCAAATGTTTGACTTCCAAATGTTTTGATTTGATCTGCACTGATGAGACATAAGTTGTCAAAATGTGCATATGCAGAATAAAATTAACAGTGACTTGGCATTTTGTTATTTATCTTAATTGAATTTTATACAATTTTAGCTTTTTCATAGTTGCTACTACAGAAAAAATAGATAAGATCACACTGTGTCAGCTCATTGAGTCAATCAAGGTAAATGAGTATAATAGAAATAGAATTATTGTCGGATAAACTATATTTCTGAATTGAAATTGAGAAGGTGGTGGATGCTGAATAAAGCCAAATTATCTGGTATTGGAAAAGCTTGGATCAAAATAGGGTGTTTCTGTGTAATAATTTCTCCGACTCTTTTTTAAAATTATGATCTTAGAGGGTGGGTAAGAGGTGGTATGGTCCCGGAAGCCCAAGGAAATAACTGTCAAATCCTGCATTCCCAAGAAAATAAAATATTCAATCCCGATTCCTGAAAAATGACAATGCTAATCCTGGATCCCGTTAAGTCTAAATCACAAATTCCCGCTGAATGAAATGGCTGATCCCGACATCAAGTAAAAGGTGCTTCTGTCCCTCATTTTACACATTTTTAAGATATGTGAATAATATTTAAACATATCAGCATCCATGCAATGACAGTTAAAAGTTTAAATTGTTTTTCTTTTGTGGGCAAAAAATCAATAGTTACTCCCAGGGCTGCAATAATTATTTACCCGAAAAACCCTGTCTTATAAAGGACTCAACTTTCCTCAATTTAAAAGTCCTCTATTTGAGCACAATTGTTATTATCTTTTATCCATTTGTTTTTAATATTTTACGTTAAAATTAAAACCAAAATTGTTAACAGTATTATTTTGGTCACTTTTTCAAACAGTCAGATCCATAATCAAAAATATTATAAACAATATTTCATCCTGTATTCTTAATCAAAATTTCACATGGACTCCTAAAAACGATATTGGCCCTGTTAACAAAAGTATCATACTATTCATCTGAACACAATATCTTGTTGTTACATCATTTACAAAGCTACTTCTGCACAACACTCCACTATTTAAATTATCTCCCTTAACAAAGATGCAGAATTGTCCCCCTTCAATCAATATAACCCTAAGAGAAAGTTGAAAATGCGAAACGTTTTGTAAAACATTTATAGTACATATAACAAAATTACATAATCCATATAAATTGTTGAAGTTCTACATAACAGAACATCAACAAAACAGTAGCTAGTGTCAACAAAAAATCATCATTACAATGGAGGTAAAAACAAATCACTCAGAGGCTGAGCTTGTATTACGAACCTGGAAAAAAGATTTTAAGTAGGGATTTCAAAAAGTACTCAAGTAACCAGTAATACCAGAGATTTTCAAAGACATGCTTTGTAATAAATACATTAGAAATGTCAATTTTTCTCAGTGGCCCATTCCATACCCCAACCAATAAAAGAGACAAAGGCAAAAAAAAACAACACTTTTACCATAATTATTGCCTGGAGAGTTGTATCAATATCTTCAATCTACTTTCCAAGAAAACATGACATATTGCCAACACTTCTAAGGTCCCCTAATATTTAGATCCTGCCTAATTGAAATAAATCCTATAAAAATTTGCTTTGAACTCGCAATCAATGCAAATATAGCCCTTAACGAGATGAACATTTCTGCAGTTTAAATTTAATATCTCCATCATATAATTTTCGAAATACTGGACAAACAAGATAGAAACTGGAAAAATAGGGACAAATAAATGGATAATAAGGTTTTTTTAAAAATAAAGGGAATAAAGACCTTGATCTTCTGAACATCTGAATACATACCAGATGAAAATTATCCCCCCAAAAGGAAAAATTTTCCAAAGGTGGCACCAACTTCACAATAGATTATCAAACTTCTCATCAGAATTGCAGGTCATAATAATCATTTCTACCCTGTCATATGTTGATTTCTGTGAAAACATCTTGGAGTTATAAAAAAACAACAACAATGGACCCCTGTGTTCTACTTCTAGCCGTTATGACCATGAACTTAGTTGGAAAAAAACATAATGATGATTTTCTATTGCCCATATACTATTATACAATAAGTTTATAATACATCGGATAGCTTCAGAGGAGAGAATCTTACAAAGATTATGGATGAACATGCAGGACACCAAGTGGTGTAAAGCTGGCGTGGCCCTTAAGGCCAGGTGAGCTAAAAACTTTATACTGGTATACAGCATTAAGTTTCTCTGATTGACTCAACCATTATTTCAAAGACCAAAACACTCAACCTTTGTTTTCAATAAAATTCTAGAAACAAATGACAAAAGGTATTCATTTAAAAAAAAGGTAACAGGTAAAATCGCCCCACTGAAAAATCGCCAAACCATTTTGAAAACTCGCCCCATCGAGATAACCAAAAAACAAATCGCCCCGCTTTTCTGACAAAATCGCCCCACTAATGTAAAATCGCCCCATTTTAAGTGTCAATGTTGCCCCAATGGAGAAACATATTATTTTTTGTATTTCCTCGTGTATTTTCTTGCCTTTATGATATATTATCTCTACAGTTTCTTTTGAAATGCCGCTATTAACAAACAATTAATACTTCAAAGGGGTTAATAAACTACTCATCAGCCACAAATTTAACACACTATAAACACAATTATTATAATGAAACTTTCTTTTCTTTTCAAATTACGTTAATTACTGTTGTTAACAATGAAATGCTATTTCTATGTGGAATCGTGACAATGTACCCAAGCCCATTCAGCCTTTTAAGCAAAGACAAACTCCTAAATTATTTTTGAAGCCACATTATCTCACCCAAGCTGACTATGAAAGTATATAAAGCTATGAGTCCCAATTCCTTCATTTTGTTAAAATGTGCTGTGCTTCATATTTATCTTCAATAAAGCCTCTAAAAAATCATTTTGTCTTTCTTTCACAGTGATCAAAGTCTTCTTCTAAGCATAATCTACAAGGATCTACAAGGGATCTACTTGCGTAATTTTGCTTTTTACTTTCCTCCTGTGACGTTCTTTATGGTTTGACAGTGGTTTCGCTTTGTGCTTTCATCCTGTTACTGTTTCTTTATGGTTTGACATATATACGAATACTTGCTTTTCTGTACTTAGACTTTTTCTGGATTCATGATGCATTTGACCTATTTTCTAGGTGCCCTACTTCTTTTTATCCGTGTACTTAAAGTTAACCTCATAAAAACATATCACATGCAAGAAACTTCAATATCAATAGCAGATGAATCATTGTCTTCATTGTCAACATAAGGAGATCTAAGGAGTGGAGCGAAATTTGACATCGGTGGGGCGATTTTTACAAGTTCAGTGTGTTATACCATGCTAGACATATTCTGGGAGTGTGGCGATTTTGACAACAATGGGACGTTTTTTCACAAACTCCGTGCATCATAGCATAAAAGACACATCTTTAAAGTGGGGCCAACTTGACATTGATGGGGCGATTTTTACTACTTCAGTGTTTTATCGTCAATCTGACATTAATTAAAGTGGGGCGATTTTTACATCAGTGGGGCGATTTTTAAAACAGTATAAACACATTTTGGAAGTGGGGCGATTTTGAAATAAAGTGGGGCAATTTTTACTGGGGCGACTTTTCCGTGGGGTGATTTGACATGAATTCCATAAATAAAGGGCTACGCTGAGCGCAGCATGATACGACCGCAGCATGTCGAACACTGAAATTTCAACAAAAGTAGTTCAAAGTGAATGTGGACACAGTCAAGAGCTTGACACAATAATTAGATGGACAAAAAAAGAAGCTTGACACAGTTATTAGCTGGAAACAAACTAAGGAAAAAATCAACCCTTTTGATCACTTAATGATAAAAAAAAACATATGAGCTATGCAAAATATGTTACTATCAACTAAAACTTTACATCCATAGAAATCTTAGAAAAAAATTCCATCGAAATCTGATGAAATATAAAGATTTGACATATTTAGAAAAACTGCAATTTTGGCCACTTTGACCCTTTGTAGCTCGGAAACGGTAAGAGCTACACCAAATTCATTGACATAACATTAAAAGCTTAGATCAAGAGGAATCCAAAGAAGAAAATCCCATCCAAATCTGGTGAAAAATAAAGATTTGACATATTTCGAAAAAGTGCAATTTTGGCCCCTTTGACCCTTTGTAGCTCGGAAACGGTAAGAGCTACACCAAATCGTTTGGCATACTACTGAAAACTTAGATCAAGAGGAATCCAAAGAAAACAAGAATATGTGTCTAACGGACACAATGCCCCGCCTCACACCTATTTCGAGCAATGCCATATTTCTTGATCAGTGAAGCATGAAGTTGGTGGCATGGGTAAATATTTGTTATGTTTTTTTATTCATACCCTAATGTATATTTATATGAAGTTTCACAATAATAGCATACATCCTTCACAGAAAAAAACTTCAACCTAGGGGTAAAGCTCATACTACCCCCCTTTAATCCAAGATCAGTGAAGCAAGAAATTGGTAGCGAGGATAAATTTGTATTATGATTTTTGTTTAATTATACCCTAATGTGTATTTATACAAAGTTTCATGATAATAGTATACATCCTTCATAGAAAAAAAACTTCAACCTAAGGGTGAACCTCTTACTAACCCCCTTTTTTCATGATCAGTGAAGCATGAAGTTGGTAGTCGGGATAAAATTTTATTATGATTTTTGTTTAATTATACCCTAATGTGTATTTATACAAAGTTTCATGATAATAGCATACATCCTTCACAGAAAAAATACTTCAACCTAAGGGTAAACCTCATACTAACCCCCTTTTTTTCAATGATCAGTGAAGCATGAAGTTGGTAGCTGGGATCAAATTTTATTATGATTTTTGATTACTTATACCCTAATGTGTATTTATACAATGTTTCATGATAATAGCATGCATCCTTCACAGAAAAAAAACTTCAACCTAAGGGTAAACCTCATACTATGCCCCTTTTTTCCATGATCAGTAAAGCATGAAGTTGGTAGCCGGGATAAAATTTTTTTTTATGATTTTTGTTTAATGTATTTATACAAAGTTTCATGATAATGACATAATCCTTCAGAAAAAAAACTTCAACCTGAGGGTAAACCTGGCTTGGGACGGACGAACGGACAGACGGACGGATGGACACACCCCAACACTATATGCCCCCCTACTATCATGGGCGGGGCATAAAAATCCCATCGAAATCCGATGAAAAATAAAGATTTGACATATTTAGAAAAATTGCAATTTTGGCCCCTTTGACCTTTGTAGCTTGGAAACGGTAAGAGCTATGCCAAATCCATTGACATACTACTGAAAGCTTAGATCAAGAGGAATCAAAAGAAAAAAATCCCATCAAAATCCGATGAAAAATAAAAATTCTACATAATCTGCAAATTCGCAATTTTGTCCCCAATCGGCCCCTCAAAGCTGGGAAAGGAAACAAGTTACCAAAAATCAAAAGCTATGTGAAATCCTTTGGCATATACCAGATTGGAAATTTCCTCAGGAGCACACTGAAACAAACCCCATCAAAAGTCAATAAATAATAAAGATTCTACAGTCAAATATGTGATAACACCCAATTTCACCCCTTTTTCTTAAACGGGCGGGGCCAACAATTCAAAATTAAAACCTCTGTTTACGTGTGTGCCAAGATACACCATACTAAAATTTCATAATGATCTGTCCACTAGAAGCAAAGTTATGCTGTCCACAGATGCGGACGACGCCGATGCGGACGAAGCCAACACCATACCATTATACGACCGCAAAATTTTTGCGGTCATATAAAAATATTAATTCAAAAGTTGTCAAAGAGGTAAAAAATGCAAAAGATGATGTATTTAAATTTGTTCTTTTCTCAGTATAATGACCCTCACAGACCCTCACATCAGAGATATTCATCATTTCATAGAGAATCTCATTGTTCTGTGAAATCAGTGAAAGAGTTTGTTGCGATTATTACAATATATATACAATATCATTATGTCATAACAAATAATTTTACAAATACTGTCAAAAAAGATACAACCCCTTGCTTCCAAAAGGTGGTCATGCAAAATAGAAGAATTTATCTATCACCTCTGTGAATTTTTTTACAAGATTACAAGATTTATTGGTTAACGCTCAGACACAAAAGTGTAACATGAGGATAATACAATAATAACAAATTATATGACGAAATGAACAGGATTGACATTATTACACAGATAAAGTAGACAAAGAAAATAATAATATAAACACAGTATTACATATACACACACCAAGGGAAAAACAAACTTAAGTGGACACTGTATGGCGCTCGCTGATTCACATACTTTAAATGACAATAATATATTCGCTACATGGAACATTTCTAATTCTAAGCACTATTGGACTGTAAAATATATTGGATTATTTTATGCCAGAATTCAAGGTTTTGAAAAGCATTTCATAGTTGTCTTTGTGACCAAAAAATTAAATTGGATTTGACAGTACGTCAGAATACTGACTTGTTAGATTAAATAGATTCCACTGGATTTCCATGACAGTTCAACATGCTGAACATTAAAACAAAAACACAATATCTATTATAATAAAATTCAGCAATAACATAAATTAATTTCCTATTAAAATCTGTGGCTGAACACAAAAATTAGTGGCGGAAGAAATCCACAGTCTGTTTTTAAAGGTTATCTAAAAGAGACTCATAACTCAGGAAAGTTTCAAGAATATCAGAATTTGTAACATTTTTTTCTGTTTTGCCTTTTTTATATACAAAAAAATACATCCTAAATAAAATGTTGTACTGTGGAAGTACTTTTTTTCGTGGACATAAATTTTTGTGGATTTCATGATTATCACTATTACGTGGGTCCTTCAATTCATGGTTTCCAATTCAATAGATTTAAACCCTACGAAAAAATCATATCATGGAAACTTAATTTCATGGTTAAAGTGAACCACAAAATCCACAAAAATTGGAACCCCACGAACAATAGCAATTTCACAGTATTTTGATTGGTACATTATATTATTTTATCAAGAGCGATTACTTTGCATAGTAGTAACGTCTGTCTGATGGTTCTCTTCTTGGCGCTTCCTTATTTATTCCTGTTGGCCATGTGGTTTCAAGTTTACTTGATAAATCATGAATTCGAACATCCTTTAATTGCATCAAATGTTCCATTCTTTCAGCTTTGGCTCTTAAAATCTGAATAAAAAAAGTGTCATATGAATAAGGTGATTTTAATGAAAGAATGAAAGGTCACTTTTCATAGAGATTATTCAAAGAAAAATGAAAGATGCTGCTTCCATCTCATAATAAAATGAACAAGAATATGTGTCTAACGGTCACAATACCCTGCCTCACACCTACTTCCAGCAATGCCATATTTCATGATCAGTGAGGCATGAAGTTGGTGGCATGGGTAAGTATTTGTTATGTTTTTTTATTTATTCACACCCTAATAGTTTCACGATAACAGCATACATCCTTCACAGAAAAAAAAAACTTCAACCTAAGGGTAAACCTCACACTACCCAACCCCTTTTATCCAAGATCAGTGAAGCATGAAGTTGGTAACTGGGATAAAATTTTATTATGATTATTGTTTAATTATACCCTAATGTGTATTTATACAAAGTTTCATGATAATAGCATATATCCTTCACAGAAAAAAACTTCAACCTAAGGGTAAACCTCATACTATCCCCCTTTTTTCTATGATCAGTGAAGCATGAAGTTGGTAGCCGGGTTAAATTTTTATTACGATTTTTGTTTAATTATACAAAATGTACCCTTATGTGTATTTATACAAAGTTTCATGATAATGGCATACATCCTTCACAGAAAAAAAACTTCAACCTGAGGGTAAACCTGGCTTTGGATGGACAGACGAACGGACGGACGGACACACCAAAACACTATATGCCCCCTACTATCGTAGGCGGGGCATAAAAACATGTTCTAAAGTTCGAGCAGTTTATTGGATCCACATTTAATTTATGTAAGCAAAACATAAACAAGAGCTGTCGCCGAATGGCATCTAATCATACCCCGCTCATTGCTCATTACTACATACAAAAGCTGAGAAATCCTTGACAAAAAATTTCAATATATGGCTACAACAGCAAAAATCGAAGTCATCAGCAAACAGGAAGTAAATGAGTGATGGACTTGAAAAGGGGAGACATGGTACAACTCATCATACCAAAGCTTCAGACCAAATGTGAAATCATTACTACTAATGGTTAAAAATAGTAAGTTACTAGATCAAAAATCGTAATCTGAGATGAAAAATAGTAAGTCACTTTTTAATGTAATAAAACATGCTTAAGTACAGAAACTACACCTTTCAGTGAAAGGTACATTATCGATTTACAGAATACTCCCATGAAGAATACAATTTTCTGTAATGGAATCTCAGAATTCTGGTCTTAAAAGATCATTTTTACATTATTTTTATTTCCGGAAATGCCCATTTTTACTATAATGTACGGAACCGCAATGAAATGACGGACCGGAACTAAAAAACTTCCGGAAATACCGCAATTTGAACAAATCGTAAGGAAATGGTTAACCATTGTAAGGGCGTAAGATGACTTTGAAAATAGTTAGCCTTACCCCAAAATCGTAAGGGTAGGCAAGTCTGTTACTACATTCACAAGCTGAGAAATCCTTGACGAAAAATTTCAATATATGGCTGTAATGAAAAAAATCAAAGTTATCAGCAAACAGGAAGTAGATGAGCGATGGACTTAAAAAGGTAAGACACGGTACAACTCATCATACCAAAGCTTCAGACCAAATATCAAATCATTACTATATACACAAGCTGAGAAATCCTTGACGAAAAATTTCAATATATGTGGCTATAATGGAAAATATCAAAGTTATTGGCAAACAGAAAGTAGATGAGTGACGGACCTGAAAAAGGGAGACACGGTACAACTCATCATACCAAAGCTTAAGACCAACAAGTGATCTGTGAGCCCAAGCTCACTAGAAATACCCCCTCTTTCAGCCAATGAATCATAGAGGGAAAGTGCAAATTCAAGTGTGTGAGTGACCCCAATACAATACAAATACAAATATTTTATTAGCACAAACTCAATTATGATAAGTGGTTAGGGCCAATATAACATGTGACAGTTAATAACAAATGAAATATATGATAATAAACCATAGAATCATGAATGTCATAACATTTATTATTATTGAACTCTACTTTTTCTATATTCTAAGCAGTCAGATATGAAATTAGAAGACATTTTGAGAATTTGAACACAGTTGCTATTTATAATTATATCTAATTTTTCTTTATTATTAATTTTCATATAGAATTTATATTGATTTGTTATTTTATTTTCAAATATAGTTCGCTGGGTTTCATAACCACTGCAATTAAATAAAAAGTGATATTCATCTACAATATTGGAACTACAAAGTGGACACAATCTGTCCTTTTTAGAGATATTTAAATGTCTTCCTTTTTCAATCATTAACTGATGGGAACTAGTTTGAATTTTACATAACATGGATCTATACAGAAGTGAACATCAAAATTGACTAAGTCAGTAAACAGGAAGTAGTGTCTCGGTTGGTCTGAAAACACATCCCACAATATGGCTGGACTAAACAACGCTTGTGACAAAATTTAAAAGCTGCATCATAAAAAAATGTAGAGAAATCCTTGACAAAAAATTACTCCATTATGCCACAATTGCAAAAAGATTGACAAATTCGATAAACAGGAAGTAGTATTCCAACAAGTCAGAAAATGCATCCCACAATATGGCATGACCATGCAAAGCTTCTGACAAAATTTAAGCTTTGTATCATTTACCATCACAGAGAAAACTTTGATGAAAATTCACTCTATTATGCTACAAGTGTCAAAATTGATCAAGTCGGTAAACAGGAAGTAGTGTATCGACAGGTCAGAAATTGCATCCAACAATATGGCATGACCATGCAAAGCTTCTGACAAAATTTCAGCTTTGTATCATTTACCATTACAGAGAAAACTTTGACAAAAATTCACTCTTTAATGCTACAAGTGTCAAAATTGACCATGTCGGTAAACAGGAAGTAGTATCCATGACAGGTCAGAAAACCAATCCCGCATAAGGCATGACCTTGCAAAGCTTCTGACAAAATTTCAGCTTTGTATCATTTACCATTACTGAGAAAACTTTGACGAAAATTCACTCTACAATGCTACAAGTGTCAAAATTGACCAAGTCGGTAAACAGGAAGTGGTATCCCGACAGGTCAGAAAACGCATCCCACAATATGGCATGACCATGTTAAGCTTCTAATAAAATTACAGCTTTGTATCATTTACCATTACAGAGAAAACTTTGACAAAAATTATCTCTATAATGCTACAAGTGTCAAAATTGACCCAAGTCGGTTAACAGGAAGTAGTATTCTGATTGGTCCAAAAATGCATCCCATAATATGGCCTGATTATACAAAGCTTGTGACAAAATTTCAGATCTGTACCATTTACCATTGCCGAGATAAATGCGACGAAAATGTGTTACGGACGGACCCACACACACAGACTGAAAAAAGTATACCCCCTATCCCCGATGGGGAGCGGGGGTATAAATATCAAATCATTACTACATACACAAGCGGAGAGATCCTTGACGAAAAATTTCAATATGTGGGTATAAAGGGGAAAATTGAGTAAGTCGGTAAACAGAAAGTAGTATTTGCACAGGTCTGAACAAGAGCTGTCGCCAAATGGCAACCAGTAAGATCCCCACTCACTGAACCCTGAATCGATATGGCAAGTGCAAATTTAAATGAGTGTGGACACAATGCAGATTTTGGACACAATACAAGTATGGACACAATGACATAATCCTCAAAAATAAACAGAATGTAGTGACCATGCAACTAATCATATTGAGGCAGAATACCAATTCGAATAGAAGCTGAGAAAACTGCGACCAAAAAAAAAAGTATCATTATATTTTGTAACTTAGTCAGCATTTCATAAAACAAGAAGTACAATCCAACAGGACTCAAAATAGGACGTTCCTTACAACTAATCATGTAGAGGCTGCATACCAATTTTGAATATAAGCTGAGAAAACTGTGACAAAAAATTCATATTTCACTACATTTAGTAACTAAGTAAACAAGTTGTTAAACAGGAAGTACACATCTGACTTGACTCAAATAGGACGTTCCTTACAACCCATCATATTGAGGCTGCATACCAATTTTTAAATCAATCCTTATAGAAGTTGAGAAAACTGTGACGAAAAATTGATGTTTTGCTAAATTTCGTAACCAAGTCCACATTTCATTAAACAGGAAGTGCACATCGGACACGACTAAAAATACGATGTTCTTTATAAATATTCATATTGAGGCTGCATACCAAATTCGAAATCAATCCCTCTTATAGCAGCTGAGAAAACTGCGACGAAAAATTTATGTCTCACTACATTTTGTAACTTAGTCCAAATTTCGTTAAACAGGAAGAGAATATCGGTCAAGACTCAAACTAGGACGTTCCTTACAACTAATCATATTGAGGCTGCATACCAAATTTGAAATCAATCCCTCTTATAGCAGCTGAGAAAACTGCGACGAAAAATTCATGTTTCATTACATTTTGTAACTAAGTCCACATTCCTGTGTTAGCGCTAAAGGTTGCCACACTCCCCAGGGGCGAATGATTGTTCCATGTGGCGATTAAAAAACTCGGTCTAATCACCAGTTTGGTGAACGAGAAAAATCAATAAACGGTACTCGGAGATATCATGATATGAATAGAAAACTTCCTTCCAAAAAACGTTCTTATGACCAGATCAGAAGATAAAAATAAAACTTAAACTGAAACCAATGACGGTTATTTTGGCATCCATTTTCAGGAATAGATAACGTTTAAGTAAAACAGTTCCAGTTTTTCATGTCCATTTCCGTCTATCTTTCTTTTTATTATCGTACTTTTTGTTTACCTGATTCATGGCGGACATGAATTCTTGCAATAATTAAAGATTTAAACCAGTGAAAATTCAATTGCGAGTGTGTTTAAATATATATATTACAGGGGAGCATGATTCTTATCATCAAAGTGACTTTGCCACTTCACGAATTGAACTCCAGAGTGAGACCTGCCGGACCTCATTCACTCTGGCTAACGCAGGTGAACTGTAGAATCAAATTATCCATTAGCTCAATCTTTTTTGCTATTGAAATCAGTTTCTACAACTTTAGTAGGCTTCCTCTTAAATAATTTGAGTGTCTGACTAGAATTGACGAAATTGACAGCATCCCTACAATGTTGAGGAAATACTTTGAAATAATTTAATTTTTTGCATTTTTAAAAACAAAAATGTTCTTTTTTTTTGTGGCGATTAAAACTTCAGTGTGGCTAATTATAATTTGCACCAATTAGCCACTTTGGCTTAAGGAAATTTTGGCCTACCGCTAACACAGGAAGTACACATCGGAAAGAACTCAAAATAAGGACGTTTCTTAAAACACATCACACAGAGGCTACATACCAATTTTCAAATCAATCCCTCCACTAAAAGCTGAGAAATTTGTGACAGAAATATATTTTTGGGCAAACGGACAGACGGACAGACAGACAAGGTGAATGCAGTATACCCCACTCTCTAATGAGTGGGGGTATAAAATACATCCCACAATATGGCATGATCATACAAAGCTTCTGACAAAATTTCAGATCTGTACCTTTGACCATTGCTGAGGAAAATGCGACGAAAATGTGTTACGGAAGGACCCACACACGCACCCACACACCCACGCACGCACGCACACAGACCGAAAACAGTATACCCCCATCCCCAATGGGAAGCGGGGTATAATTAGCCTTGTTTTTGTAGTTATCAACTACAGCTGTCGCGAAAAAACAGCCAGATATACCCCACACTACCTGAATCCTGAATCAATACGGCAAGTGTAAATTTAGGAGACATGCACTGGCAAGAATCATCCCCTTTTTGCAAGATAATTTTCAAAGACAAATTATCTCCCCTTCAAAATTTTGGGCAGTAACCATATTACTTCATGCTAATCTTCAGATGGTGCATTACAACTGTGTAACATTTCATCAAAATCCAAGTAGCTGTTTAGGAGAACATGTGCTGAAAAGGTTGACAAACAGACTGATGGACGGACAAACGGACATCCACCCTAACAATTGTATGTTTAAGTGGTTTTCGGAGCATCCAGAATGGTCTTAAGTGGTATTTTTCTTAAGTGGTAACCAAACAATTAGGACATGTCCAATGGGTTCCCTAAGGGGTATAGGCAATATACGATAGATATGAAAACAAGAGGCTCTCAAGAGCCTGTATTGCTCACCTGGAATTTTGTGCTTAAATTTTTTGTAGGGGACCACCCAAGGACTATTGTGACTCAGTTTGGTTCCAATTGGAATGGTAGATTCTAAGGAAAAGATCTCTGAATGTGTTTTCTCATAGGGTCCAATGTTAAATACTATGCTCCCCACTGGCGCCCATCTTGGATAATCGACAAACATGAAAAACAACATTTTTGTAGGGGACCACCCAAAGACTATTGTGTCCAAGTTTGGTTCAAATTGGAATTGTAGATTCTGAGGAGAAGATCTTTGTATGTGTTTTCCCACAGGGTCCAATGTTAAACTATGTTCCCCGCAGGCGGCCATGTTTTTTGAGGATCGAAAAATTTTGGCAATCTTAGTAAAAAACCTTCATACATCATTCTTGTAAAGTTTGGATTAATTCGCATCAGTCTTTTCAGAGCTAGGAGAATTGTATTAAAAAATCTGCATTTCCATAGGGCCCAATGTTTATCTATATTCATGCAATGCTGTCGCCCATGTTTTTTTGGGGGGGTTCAGGAGAATATTTCAGCAATCTTAGTGAAATACCTTCCATACATCATTCTTAAAAATTCTAAAATTTGGATTAATCTGTTCATTTTCCATAGGTTCCAGTATTAAACTATGTTCCCCACTGTCAGCCATGTCTTGTTTTGCGGATCTGAAAAATTTTGGCAATCTAGGTGCAGCATCATCCATGATGGTAAAATATGTCCCTGTCTGATGGACAATTTTCGATACCTGTTTTGAATTTGCAACATCAATATCTATTTGGAACCCAAATTTCAATGAAATCAGACAATTTTTAATTTCCCATATTTTTTTTTGCGGCCATTTTGAAAATGGAATTTAATGAAAAATTTTCAACACCGGTTTTGATGTTGCTAAATATTTTATCAATTACACTTCACCTCTATCTTCTATAGTTTGGAAATAAAAGACGAAAAACATTAAAATTGTGGAAATTCTGTGCAAAAAGGGCAATTACTTCTACAAGAGTTCTTGAAAATTTCTTCAAAATTTCAGGGTGGATAGATCTTGGTTAGCAATTTACACTTGACATCTTTCTGTTACAGTTTTTGTAATAAAAAATTAAAATATGCAAAAATAATGAAAATTTTACAAAAAAAGCGCTATTACTCCCAGATGGGTTGTCAGATTTTCTTAAAAACTGCAGGGTAGGTAGATCTCATCATGGTGATCATTTTTATTGATGTCAGGTTTTTGATATCTGTAGTGATTTTTGAGTTATTCTATTTTTAGCAACAGCAGCCATGTTGTTTGACTGGCGGACTTAAAAAACACATTTTTTTCTTTCTAGTGATGATTCAGGCGAAGTTTGGTTAAATTTGGCCCAGTGGTTTCTGAGGAAAATTTTTTGAAAAAGTTTACGATGGACAATGAACGATGGACGGACGGACGCAAAGTGATGGCAATAGCTCACTCTGGCATAGCCAGGTAAGCTAAACCAGAGGCTCCGAGGAGCCTGTATCGCTCATCTGGCTTCAGTTGCCACAATCAAGGTAACATTGTAAGTTATACAGTTGATCTTCAGTTTCTCAAACTTTCTTAGCTCAAAGACCTCCAATATCTTGAACTGTTTTTAAAGTCTGATCATGTTTTACTATATTTCTTTGTTGGCTTTTTTTGACAAAAACGTTCTTGCTAAGGACCACTTTCGACACCAGTTTTGAAGTCAAGATGTCATTTTGAAAATGGCAGTCAACAAACAATTTTCAACATTGGTTTTGAAGTCGCAACATCAATATCTACTTGGAAATCAAATTTCATTGAAATCGGACAATGTTGAATTTTCCTGCCTTTTTTGGCGGCCATTTTAAAAAAGGCAGTCAACGAACAATTTTTAACATCAGTTTTGAAGTTACGACATCAAGACCAATTTGGAAACCAAATGTCATTGAAATCGGACAATGTTGAATTTTCCCGTCTATTTTGGCAGCCATTTTGAAAATGGCGGTCAACGAACAATTTTCAACACCAGTTTTGAAGTCGCAACATCAATATCTATTTGGGAACTCAATTTCATTGAAATCAGACAATGTTGAATTTCCACGCCTTTTTTGGCAGCCATTTTGAAAATGGTGGTCAACAAATAATTATCAATACCGGTTTTGAAGTCGCAACATCAATATCTATTTGGAAACCAAATTTCATTGAAATCTGTCAATGTTGAATTTTCCCGCCTTTTTTGGCGGCCATTTTGAAAATGGCGGTCAACAAACAATTTTTAACACCGGTTTTGAAGTCGCAACATCAATATCTATTTGGAAACCAAATTTCATTGAAATAGGACAATGTTGAATTTTCCCGCCTTTTTAGGCGGCCATTTTGAAAACGGCGGTCAAGGAACAATTTTCAACATCAGTTTTGAAGTCGCCACAACATGGAAAACATTTCATCAATTTACACTTAACCTTCATCTTCTATAGTTTTGGAAATAAAAGATGAAAAATGCGAAATTTTAAAAATTCGGTGAAAAAAGGGCAATAACTCCTACAAGGGTTTATGGATTTTCTTCAAAATTTCAGGGTGGATAGATCTTGATATGCTGAACATTTTTTTTAACTTACACTTGACCTCTATCTGTTACACTTTTTGAAATAAAAAATAAAAAATGCAAAAATTTTGAAAATTTAACGGAAAAAGGGCTATAACTCCAAGATGGGTTTTCAGATTTTCTTCAAAATTGCAAAGTGGGTAGATCTCATCATGCTGATCATTTTTACTTCGTCAGATTTTTTATATCTGTAACGGTTTTTTAGTTATTAGCCAAAAACTGCAATTTACCCCTATGTTCTATTTTTAGCAATGGTGACCATGTTGTTCGACAGAGGGACAAACTGAACATCAGTTTGAGAAGCCATACCCTGATGATGATTCAGGCCAAGTTTGGTTTAATGTGGCTTAGCGGTTTCAGAGGAGAAGATGTTTGAAATTGTTGACGGAAAGACATGCAAAAATTTTGAAAATTTAACGGAAAAAGGACTATAACTCCTAGATGGGTTTTCAGATTTTCTTCAAAATTGCACTGAGGATAGATCTCATCATGCTGATCATTTTTACCCCGTCAGATTTTTGATATCTGTAACGATTTCGAGTTATTAGCCAAAAACTGCAATTTACCCCTATATTCTATTTTTAGCAATGGCGGCCATGTTGTTCGACAGAGGGACAAACTGAACATCAGTTTGAGAAGCCGTACCCTGATGATGATTCAGGCCAAGTTTGGTTTAATAGGCTTAGCGGTTTCAGAGGAGAAGATGTTTGAAATTGTTGACGGACGGACGACGGACGAAAGACGACGGACGACGAACGCATAGTGATGGCAATAGCTCACATGGCCTTTTAGGCCAGGTGAGCTAAAAAACCACTTCACTTGTACACATCAAATTAGTTGGACAGATGGACACGACTAATAGAAAGATGGACAGATGGACACTATATTTACAATCATATATGTATGTGGTTATGCATGGGTCCATCGTTGTCTGTAGTGTAATTTTATCTTTAGTGGTTACCACATAATTTTGACATTAACCACTTAAATGTAACACTTAAAAGAATTAAGTGGTACATTCCACTTAAGCATAACCACTTAAAAGAACATTCCACTTAAGATAACAATGGTGGGTCAAAGACTGACGAATGCAGTGACCCACAGACAAGGTAATTCCAATATATCACCACCTCCTACCCATCCCCAACTTCTTTGCAGCGAGTATAACTACCATATCGTTAAACCAATTTTCTCTTTCTCATTATCTCATGGCTATAAAATCCTGAAAATATGGTTGTGAATAGAGTCAAAAACATGTTTGCCAGGTGGCAATATAAAAACTACACAAACATGACTCAAATGATGTCAAGTCTATTGGGACATGATGTATTCTACACTGTAGCATTGTGAAATTCAAAACTCAGAAGTAAGTCTTCCACAGAAGACATGTGTTGCCTGCGTAATAACACTAAGAGTAAGTTACGTCAAACAGGAAGTGGGCATGCAAGAGATCCCCAACCCTCTTACACATTATTGGTTCCCATACTGATACTCGATGCCAAATTGCAGAAGGCGGGATATGTGGTGTCTGAGAAAAACGTGACAGAAATTTTCAAGACTTGAAAAATATTCTAAGTTCAGTCAAACAGGAAGTGGGCATGCCAGAGATTCAAAACTCTATTACATGGTATAGGTCCCCATAGTGATACTCCATGCTAAATTACAGAAGGCTGGGAGTTGTGGTTCCTGAGTAAAATGTGACAAAAATTTTTTGTGACACCAATCAGCAAAAATATTCTGTCAAACAGGAATTGGCCATGCAAGAAATCCCAAACTTTATTACACGATATAGGTCCCATACTGATACTCTATACTGAATTGTAGAAGGCTGGGATCTGTGGTTCTTGAGAAAAATGTGGGAGAAATTTTCAAAATGCAAAAAATATTCTAAGTTCCGTAAAACAGGAAGTGGGCATGCGAGAGATCCCAAACTCTCTTAAAAGGTATAGGACCTCATACTGATACTCCATGCCAAATTGCAGAAATATCGGATACATGGCTCCTGAGAAAACTCTGACAGAAATTTCTGTGACGCCGACGCAGACGAAGGATAGCGATCCCTATATGTGCCTGATTGCAGGTGACACAATAATGAAGCATAATTTGATTACAGTCTTTTTCAAGAATTCCAGTCTATTTCAAGAATTCATGAAATCTAAAAGTTCTACAACTATCAGAAATTTCCACATGGGCCATAAGAGATATACATATGTAGTTCCTTAACTAGATAATTTTTTTTTCTATTTTTCTTGCTTAGGGTTGTTGTCTCATTGAAATTTACAAACATTTTATTTCATTTCGAGAATTTAAGTTTGCAAAATAATCTGTTTCATTCATTTCAATAAAGGGCTACGCAGAGCACAGCATAATACGACCGCAGCATTTCGACCACTGAGATTTGAGCAAGTGTATTTTAAAGTTAATGTGGACACAGTAAAGAGCTTGACACAGTAATTAGCTGGACACAAAGTAGGCCTTAGTCCTATTAATCCCTTAAAGCTCAGAAACAGTAAGAGTTACACAAAATCTGTTGACATACTACAAAAAGCTTACAATAACACTAGAGATATAAAAGTATTAATTTCCTTGGCACATTATTAATTTTTAATACTTTTCCACAGAGATTAATAATGTGCCAAGGAAATTAATACTGACCGCCAGAGATTAAGACTGACCACCAGAGATTTAGACTGACGTGCCAAGATTAATACTGACGCGCGGAAATTAATACTTTGACGTGCGGAGATTTAATCTAGATATCGACATTGATTATCGAAATGTCACGTGGATATATTTTAGAAAAGGCTATACATATCTCGGGATTGTACCAATCGTGATTTCACTAAAGGAAATGTGTATTGTAACTGTCGGCGACGATGTACAAATCTGGAATACACACTTCGTATGGTCCGCGTTTTCTTCTGTTTTGATGTGATTTTTAAACAAGTATTTATTTAAATCAACGGCAAGGCAATAATTTTATTGTCATTTGATTCAGTTTTAGTTAAAATCTGCTTTCCTTCACCACAACTTCATCAGTTGTTTGTGTATTCAAATGTTCAGGGGAGATAAGAATTTTACCTGTGTATTGGTGGGGATAAAACATAGTACACAGACCCGACAATATCGGCATAAATTTGTGTGAAAGCCGATTACGATAATTATATATAGAGTGATGATGATGCATGAATTAATTTCCTTTATTTTTCAGGTATTGATACAAAGCAGGTAAAAATTTTTAATGTTTAACATTGTTTGTTTGGGACATTTTGTTTTATTCCATGTTTATTCTAATAATTGTTAAATGTTTATTGACAATAGTAAGAGTTATCTTACAATTGTTGAATAGTTTCAAAGTTTATGATGTTAATTGTTGAATTGTTGATAGAGCAGGTAAAAATGTCGATGATTAACATTGTTTGATTAGAACATTTTGTTTTATTGCATGTTTTTTAATTTAAATTATTGTTTAATGTTTTTTTTTAATGTAAGAGTCATTTAACCTTTTGCTGATTGGTTTCAAAGTTTATGATGTTAATTGTTGAATTATTAATTTTCAAAAAAATGTTCCTGAAAATTATATTATGCATTTGCGTTTTCAAATTTTTTTGCTTCAAATTTCTTTTGCATGTAATTATCCATTTAGGGAGA
>MJUU01066603.1:20419-75934 GCA_002080025.1 Modiolus philippinarum
TACTCGTCAAGGCAATTAATTTGATGAAATATCATTGTCCTATAATGTGTAGTTGTTGAGAAATGGACTTTAACGCAAAACTTAACCCAAGTCACTGAAGCATAAAATGTAGGTCAAAGCCACCTACATGTAATTGTCAATGATTTGGGTAGTACTCATCAAGGCAATTAATTTGATGAAACATCATTGTCTTATTATGTGTAGTTGTTGAGAAATGAACTTTAACGCAGAACTTAACCAAAGTCACTGAAGCATAAAATGTAGGTCAAAGCAACCTAATTGTCAATGATTTGGGTAGTACTCATCAAGGCAATTAATTTGATGAAACATCAATGTCTTATAATGTGTAGTTGTTGAGAAATGGACTTAAAATCAAAACTTAACCAGAGTCACTCAAGCATGAAATATAGGTCAAAGAGTCAAACTACTTAGTGAACTCTGTAGTACTATCAAAGATCTATGTACTGACCTATTATCATTGTTCTACCTCTTACAGTTTCTGAGAAATGGACTTTAACGCAAAACTTAACCGGATGTACGGAAGGACGGACAAGGGTAACACTATATGCCCCTTCCACATTCGTGGGCGGGGCATAAAAATAGTTTTGACCAATGGAGAAATGAATTCAAGTAATTCCACAAATCACTCTTAATATATTTATGATGATTACCGTATTTTACGGCTTAAAAGTCGATAGGGCGTATAGGTCGAAGGGCCCATTTTTTGGGAAAATTTTGGCCCATTTGACAATAACATTAGCATTCATACCCTCTATTGTGACCAAGTTTGGTCTTTGTTTTTATGTTTTCTGGTTTTCCCATATCTTTGGACTTTGGTTTATATAAATTATGTACATTTTGTCCCTTTGATAAACTACTGACATTGACAAAGAATGGTTCAAGTCTTCTCCAGATACATTTTAAATTTGGTGGACATTTGTCCGGCAGTGTCCTTTATGGCTTATAGGACTGACCAAAAGGTCATCAAACCAAAAGTGTCCAGAGGTTTTGTTTTAAGATTTCCGGAAAATCGTCATGTTTGTTCCTAATTCAGGTTTTCAATACTTGTATAATCCTGTTTTGAATGCTCATTCGACTGAGTGGTAGTTGATTTCATCAATTTGACGTATGATTTTTGACACGCAATGCTAGCAATATCAAAATAAAGTATCAATTCTACCAGATGAGTGTTAATTTTTACAGCCTAAAATGTTTTTTTTTTTTGCAGCTTGATATGTTATTTTTGCAGCCTAAAATGTTATATATAATTATTTTTTTGCAGCCAGAAACCTCATTTCCAGTGTTTAGGTCAAGAAAAATGTTGTACTTTTGGACCTACACTTTAAGATTTTTTACTGGTCCTTCTTCCAAATTACTGGCTTTTTTCAGTTGGTTTACTGAAGACTGGTGGTGGCAAGATTATCAATAAGCATGCAGGTATGTGAAATATCATTGTTTTGCAAGTTACGGGACGCAAAGCCTAAAAGGGGGTTGTGAAAGAAATAAAATACTGAATAAATGAAATGTCTTTGATTATGATATCAACATTGGCATATTCTAATGCAACATTTATATAACGAAGGTTTTGATTGGCCAAAATTGACCGTCAATTCCACCATCTACACACCTGTGACAAAGTAGGTTCCCTGTTTAGTCTGGTTCTTAACATTGATACAAATTCATGAGTTAAAAATAGAACATGAAATTGATTTGTTACATTAGAATCGCAATAACAGTACATTATTTGAAGATCAAAATATCCGTTTACAGGCTCCATTACTCGTCGCCTATAAACTGCATTTTGACCGTCAAATCTACGATTGACGCCCTCGGGTATTCAAATAATGTACTGTTATTGCTTAATTATTATACCTTCATACTTTACATACTACTGAAAATGCTGAACTTTCATCATATTTTGTATAAGATTTTGATTACAGAAAATGACTACTGAGGTTTGCTGGGGGTTGGGGTGGTCCCCANCATCTTAAATAAAAACTTCCTAGCTTAAAAACTGTAGGAGGAGTTATCCGGACAAATAGTGTACCCACTTGATAACGGACGGACGGACGGACGGACTGACGGACCAGTCAAAAACTATATACCCTCCGCAATTTTGTTGCGTGGGGTATAATAACTGTCCTGATTTAATATCCATTTGGAAATTGAAGATTTCCCAATGATTACAGAATATCAAATATCTCATAGTCAAGATATAACATATATCCCTGGAAGTTTTGTCTCAAATATCCCATTATCCCAATTATTGAAAGTCATAAATATCCCACATCCCAGTATACCCTAAACAAGCCTTGCAAGTCCTCTGCGAAGCACAAACTTTTTGCAGACAAGATGTGTATTATGAAAAACATTTGACCTGCAAATATGAAGCTATTTCTGAAGCTATTTTTCAACAGTTGGTTTGATATGCATTAATATACAGCTAACTACTGAAAAACTTTTTAATGGATTTTCCTAAAAAGATGTTTTTCTTGAAACATTTTTACCTTGTTAGAGTAAATTTTGTATCTTTATAGCAAGTGCTTTCTTCAATACATATGATTGAAATTTGTAATTAAGATATTTTCATTGAATTTTTTGGTCACTTCCAGTTTACAGCGGTAAAAATGCACAACAATTTGCACCTAAAGGCTTTATAAGTAGTTCACAAAATTGATATTTTTCGTTAAAGGCCTGTTGACACTATCAAAGTTTTCTTGGTCAAAGTTTTTAACAATTTTTTGATAGTGTCAACAGTCAAAGAAAACTTTGATCCAAAACTTAGAAGACTTTGATGGAATAGAAACCCATCCTATTTTTCTTCAAACTTTGATGGACTTTGATGGGAATGTAGTATTGAGACGATGAAACTACCTTTACAAAACAGAAGCACATGGCTAAAAGGCTGAAAATATAGAATGATAATATCAAGTAAATGTTACAGAAAAGTTTCATAGACAAATGTCATAAAACATTCTGAAATGACTTCTGGTCTCTGCATGAGAAATTTTTCAACAAAACTGGTCAAGATATACCTTTACTTTTTTCTTACTGACCTAGTACTCACTCATTTTCTTAATCTACAATTTTGTTTTTCCACCTAATAATTCCTATGCAGCATATCTATGGAGAAAAGCCAAAGTAAAAATGCCGTATATTTAATCTTCTTTAGAAATTGGTGCCATTTGTTTACTTGCAAATACAATTTCCCACCTTTTTTTTACCATCAACCAAAAAAACTTTGATAGCGTCAACAGACAACTTTGACCACGGTCCAAGTTTTCTTTGACCAACGTTTTGCTGGAAACTTTGATAGTGTCAAAAAGGCTTACATCTACAGCACTGCCAGAATAATTTTTGTGACCATCATTATTATATTTATGTTGTTTTAATGCTTTAAAGATACTGTATCAAAATTGACAAAATCTCACACTTTGTGATATATTTCCAATTTATCACAAGATGCTTATCCTTCTCAATATACGTCCTTGATAAACTAATTACACAAAAATTTTTAGATCTCAAGTCTTTTGATTTTATTTTCATTTTGTACTCTCAAATCTCTTATTACCTCCAGTAAATTCAAAGTTCCGCCAACATTGACTCTATAATAAAGTAATGGTATGTCACTTGATTCTCCAACTGCTTTCAACCCAGCAAAATGTATAACACTGTAAAACTTGTGCTGAAATCAAAAATAAAAATATTTGCTTTCACAAAAAAATAATGAAGTAAAAAGTATTTGTAATGGTAAATGTTATACTTATTACATTGTAAGGTCAGTATAAGGACTATACATTTTTTATTTACTTTAGAAATCAATACACTAGGATGAATTTGAGGTAGAACATGAGGTTGCACACGTTGTCGTGCTAGGTATACCCCCACTCGTATTGTTTCGAACATTAAAAAGGGAAAAAAAGTCTAAGTCCTGCCGAACAGGAAGCTGATATCATAAGGTGACCAAAATAGCAGACCACGCATTCCCCCTATATATAAAGCCAAATACCAAATTTGAAATAAATCGGCCCAGCAGTAGCTGAGAAAAGTGTGATGAAAATTTTCACTATGTTCAATTAAGGGAAAATGGCCAAGTACCGCCAAACAGGAAGTTGATATCATTAGGAGATCAAAATGGCAGACAACGCATTCCCCCTATATATAAAGTCAAATACCAAATTTGAAATGAATGGGCCCAGCAGTAGCTGAGAAAAATGCGATAAACTTCGGACGGATGGACGGAAGGACGGACGACGGACAAGGGTATTCCAATATACCACCCACTAATGAGTGGGGGTATAATTTTAAGTCATTTATTGAAATTTGTGTTATGTTTTCTGAAAATAGATTGTTTTACTAAATTGTTTTCATTATATGATAATAGCCAAAAAATTGTGTAAAATGTGACAATGAGAAATGTAAATAGCTGATGTTGCCCCTTGTAGCCAATTTGATGATCACATCTTGTTTGCAGCATCAAAATCTACCTAGAAGTCTATTTTCATTGAAATCAGACAAAGGTAAAAATTTTGAAATATTTTGGCAGCCATCTTGGAAATATCAGCCATTTTGAAAATTTTTCTATTGCATATTGTTTGCAGTGTCAGATCTATCTACAAAGCAATTTTGTTGAAATCGCATAAAGTTGGAATTTTTTTTATACAAATTTTGGCAGCCATCTTTGAAATTGCGGTCATTTTGAAAAAAAGTTCCACATAAATTCCTTCCTCTCATTCTACTGAACATTTATACAAAATATGATCAATTTCTGTACAGCAGTTGCTGAGATATTGAATAAAGTAGAATTTTTTTAATGTGTTTTTGGTGGCCATCTTAAAGACAGCAGCATTTTTTAAATTTTGTTTGCACAGATTCTGTGGTTTTATTATTCTGAACATCTCCAACAAGTTCTTTAAAAATTTGTCAGGGTGTTTGTAAGATATATAATAGGCAATTTTTAAACATAAACTGGCGAAAATCTTGAAAATGACTGCCATTTTGAATTTGAAAATTTCACAAAAGGTAAAACTAATCATAATGAAGCCTTAGACCAGATATGAAATTATTCACATAAGTGGAAGCAAAGATGACTTTGATTAAAATTTTTCAATCAAAAAAACACTGCATATTTGTTGGCCATCTTGAAAATGGTGGCCATTTTGAAATTTTATTATTGGATAGATTCCATCCACTATTCATACTGAACATTTCTTTAATGGGTTTTATGAAAGTCCTTCTTTAGCTTGTGGTTTAAGAGATAATCCACTCTGAGTGTTTGAAACTACATGGCAGCTATTTTGAACAAAAATGGATTTATGTACATTTACTCATGGTGTTCAACTTTGTGCAAAATATGAATTGATTTTGTTCTGGCATCTCAGAGAACTTGGCCAGACAAACTTTTTCAGACCAATAACAATATAACAATCCTAAATACATTTAGGGAAACATAAAATTTGGCAGACAGAAAGACTCACTGCATTTGTTTAAAAATTTTAAACTGCTGACAAAACAAAAATGAAAAAGAAAGGAAATGGGGTAAATGTCAAGGAGACAACATCCCATATCCAGGTTAAAACGACTCAAAACAAAGCATCTAGGGGTCATCATACGGTCCATAACACAGTGAGGAACCTCACACCATATAGCAAGCCCTAAATGGCCCCAAAAAGGTCAAAAAGTGAATAAATCAATGGAAACAAACCACATCCAATGACCCAAATATCAAGAAACTAAAATTTTATAAGAAGACAAGGACAAGCCAATGACCAACATATTCCTGACTTAGGACAGGTGCAAAAAAATTGCGGTGGGGTTAAACTCACTTTCTTGGATCCAAACCCTCCCCTATGTGTGGTGAATGGCTAAAAAATAAATACACAAAAAGACTCACAGTAAAAATCAAACTAGAAAAAAGTCCAACTTATCATAAAACATGAAGACAATACACACAGGTACATTTACTCTTGTCCTGCCAAATAGAAGACCAGCTGATCACCTTTTACTTTACCAGATTCACAAATATCATTTAACTGGTGCTGGCCAGAAAACCTGTTATATTTATGTTTTATTTGAAAACTAGCAAAATCTAAATTTTTGTAAATTTTGACACTAAGGAGTATATCCATTGTGCAAAGCTCTGTTCTTGGCTGATTTTGGCCTCCAATTTTAGATCCTATTGGTTATTTGTTCTCCTTAAGCCTTTACACATCTTTCAATTTAGAGTCTTCAAAACTGCACTACAGAAACATGAGTTGTTGAAGGGCTATTCCATAGGGAAGTTAACTGGAATTCAACAAACCATACAGCAGGATATATTGAAGTTATGCAAAGTAATTGTGATGTAATGCATTACATGAGGCAGAAAATGTAATAATGCATTACATTGCAATGTAATTGACACCAGGCCTGTTCACAATCTCCACCTTTTTGAAACAAACAAGACCAACATTAATTAAGTTTTGAAATTTGATGCCAGAGTGGACAAATTTCTAAGATGGCTAATTATAAACTTTAATGTAAGAAATGCAACAACATATGTGTGTGCATGACATTCTAAACACTTTTGCTATTTGAACTTTTATATGTTGAGTTATCCAATATGCAAGATAAAATATACATATTGACAAGTCACTTATCACCTTGAATCAGGTATAAACATTATCAACACATTTTTTTAGTTTCAAAGTAGAAGATCTCTGAATAAGTTTTCCCATAGCGTCCAATGTTTAACAATTTTCCTGCTGGAGGCCATGTTGGGTAAGGTGCAAACCTGAAAAATAATTTTTTGTAGGGGACCACAAAAGGACTATTGTGACAAGTTTGCTTCCAATTTGATCAGTAGTTTCAGAGGAGAAGATCTCTGAATATGTTTCCCCATAAGGTCTAATGTTAAACTAAGTTCCCAAATGGAAACCATCTTGCATGAATGAGTTGAGAATCTGAAAATCAACCTTTTTGGAAGGGACCAACTCATAATGGAATATTGTGGCCACATTTGGTTCCAACTGGCTCAATAGTTTCAGAGGAGAATAACTCTAGATGTGCTTTCACATAGGGTCCAATATTAAAACTTTGTTTCCTGCTAGAAGAAATCTTGGACGAGGCTCAAACCTGAAAACCAACTTTTTTGGAAGGGACCATCAAAGAACTATTGTGGCCAACTTTGGTTCCAATTGGCTCAGTAGTTACAGATCAGGAGAAGATCTCTAAATGAGTTTCCCACTGGCGGCCATCTTGGATAAGGTGCTTACCTGTAAAACAACTTTTTATGGGGACTAACTAAGGACTAATGTTGCAAAGTTTGGTTTCAATTAGCCCAGTAGTTTCAAATTAGATGATCTTTTATGCCAAACAGATGACTGACAGATGACTGACGGACAGACACAAGAGGGATGGCAGTCGTAAAGTGATGACAAAAGCTACCCCTGGCTATAGTATAGCACAAACAAAGGTAATCAATGATTACAAAGTTCGCCTTGTTATAGCACATTGACCTAGCAACCCAATTTTGCCAGGGTGCTGACCTACCCTGATGCATGCATACAAAAATTAGATGATCTTACCATGTAAAGAGACTAAGATCTGAACTCTGACGAAACTTGAATGTTAGTCACTCAAGTGGAAAATGTAGGTCAAAGTGACCTAATTTTGACCTTATGCTGACCTACTGCCAAAGACAAATGCACATGTAAGGTTAGATGGTCGTACAATGTACAGTTACTTAGATCTGAAGTAGGATGTAAACTTGAATGTAAGCCGATCATGCACAAAATATAGGTCAAAGTGACCTACTTTTGCCTGGATGCTGACCTATCACCAAAGACGCATGCACATGCATGGTTAGATGATCCTACCATGTACATTTACTTAGATCTGAACTCGAACATAAACTTGAATTTTTTTTTTGTAAGTCGATCATGTGGAAAATATATGTCAAAGTGACTTAATTTTGCCTGGATGCTGACCTACTACCAAAGACGCATGCACATGCAAGGTAAGATTATCCTACCATGTACAGTTACTTAGATCTGAATGTGGACGTAACCTTGAATGCAAGTCAATCATGCAGAAAATATAGGCCAAAGTGTACTAATTTTGCCTTGATGCTGACCTACTGCCAAAGATGCATGCACATGCAAGGTTTGATGATCCTACCATGTACAGTTACTGAGATATCTACTCAGACCTAAAATTAAACAAGAGCTGTCGCCGAATGGCAGCCAAATATACCCCCCGCTCATTGAACTCTGAATCGATATGGTAAGTACAAATTTAAGTTGGTGTGGACACAATACAGGTGTGGACACTGTACAAGTGTGGACACAGTACAAGTATGGACACAATGATATAATCTTCAAGAAAGAACTTTTCACAAAGATGCCAATGAAAATACTTTGTCTAAATCAGACAAATATGAAATTCACCCTTTTTTTAGCCTATCTGGCATTTTACACAAAAATCATAAGCATTAGAGAAATTTCATTACAACACTTTGAAAACAACTTTTCAAGAGGATTACAATGAAAAAAGTGTCTCTCCAACAGTTTGACTTCGCAATATCTATGTTTAAAATTTTTTCTTGAAAAAAAAAAAAAAAAAAAATTGCAGGAGAAATCAACGAAAGTCAAAGTCGAATTATCTCCCCTTCCTAATTTCAAACAATAATCATATTCCTTCATGCACATCTACATATAGTGTTCTTCCTTTGTGTAAAGTTTCAACAAAACCTTTAAGTGGTTTCAGAGGAGTTGCGCTTACGAGTTAACCCATACATAGGGAATCAACTAAAAGTAAAAGTCAAATTATCTCCCCTTCCTGGTTTAGGACAATAATTATATTCCATCATGCACATCTCCATATAGTGTCCTTCCTTTGTGTAAAGTTTCATCAAAATCCTTCATATGGTTTAAGAGGAGTTGCGCTTACGAGGTAACAGATACATAGGGAATCAATGAAAAGTCAAAGTCAAATTATCTCCCCTTCCTGGTTTCGGACAATAATTATATTCCTTCATGCACATCTCCATAAAGTGTCCTTCCTTTGTGTAAAGTTTCATCAAAATCCTTCAAGTGGTTTCAGAGGAGTTGCGCTTACGAGTTAACCCATACACTGGAAATCAACGAAAAGTAAAAGTTGAATTATCTCCTCTTCCTTGTGTCGAACAATAATTATATTCCATCATGCTCATCTCCATATAGTGTCCTTCCTTTTTCTTAAGTTTCATCAAAATCCTTCGAGTGGTTTCAGAGGAGTTGCACTTACAAGGTAACCCATACATAGGGAATCAACGAAAAGTCAAAGTCGAATTATCTCCCCTTCCTGGTTTCGGACAATAATTATATTCCTTCATGCACATCTCCATATAGTGTCCTTCCTTTGTGTAAAGTTTCATCAAAATCCTTCAAGTGGTTTAAGAGCAGTTGCGCTTACGAGAAGTGTGGACAGACGGGCGGACGGACGGACAGACAGACAGACAGACAGACCGACAGGGTGATTCCTATATACCCCCAAACTTTGTTTGCGGGGGGTATATGAAAGCCAATCAAGCTGAAAATATACGTCAAAGAGACCTAATTTTCTTTGAGGCTGTGAGATAGCCCAACATGCATTGATGACCCTACCCTTCAGAGTTACCAAGATATATATCTAAATGCGAATGCGGGCGCAGAAGTAGACATAGATGTGGACACCGAGGGTACTCCAATAGTCCCCCTCAACTTCGTTGAGGCGAACTAAAAATTACTTTCAATTCTAAGCTTAAGCATGGTCACTCCTCAGGTTTTTGAAACTATCTCTGTCTTTAGGAATTCTTATTTTATCCATCATGATGCATTAGAACATTTTGCATACTGACTCCAACTTTTCTTTTCAAAATACGATTGTTTTTACCTCCAATATACTTTTGACAAAATTTGATGAAATTTTGAATATTCCTTCATTGCATTTCAAAGATCAATTGCCTTAATACAAAGTGAATGAAAAGTCTAGATAAGTTTGGTTTCCTGCCAAAAATTAATGCGTTTAAATATAAACAAGAAATGGATGTCGATACGACATCAAACTGGGTTTTCCTTCACTATTTGAATGCAGAAATAGGTAATTGTGTGAAAAGCTGCTTAACTTATACCTCCTCTCATTATGTGCAGTGTATGCCATAACTCTTAAAAATCACTGAACAGTTACTTTACTTAAAAGTCAAACAAAAGGCATATGGCCAAAACTCCTATAGATTTCTTAGTTCAAAGGGGAAGAACTCCTGGAAAAATTGTACAATCATAAATCCCTGACAATATGCACATCAACAAATGATTTTCTTGCTACATACAAAGATTCATGAAATTCCTTTGAACCGTTAAAGAGGACTTGCGCTTACAAGCATATGGTCAAAACACCTATAAATTTCTAAGTTCAAAAGGGCATAACTCCTTGAAAAATTGTATGATGAAAAATCCCCGATAATATGCGAATCTACATATGATGTCCTTGCTATATACAAAGTTTCATGAAATTCTGTTGAACCGTAAAAGAGGACTTGTCGTCAAAACACCTATAAATTTCTAAGTTCAAAGGGGCATAACTCCTGGAAAAATTGTATGATGAAAAATCCCCGACAATATGCACATCTACATATGATGTCCTTGCTACATACAAAGTTTCATGAAATTCTGTTGCACAGTTACAGAGGAGTTGCGCTTACAAGATCTGGCAGCCGCCCGCCCGCCCCCCCGACCGCCCGTCCAACCGCCGTACATCAGCATTTCAATAACCGGATTTCCCAACGGGAAAACCCCGTTAAAAATGACCACACTGACCTATTAATATTTTTTGTCTAAAATGATGTATGATCCATATTCTAATAAAAATTATATTGATGGGTTTTCCATGGAAAACTTGTGTCGCCTGCACTAGAGAAGAGCCATTTTTGACTCAGTTACGATCCATTTATAGCATTTCAAAAACCCAGAAAAGAAGAAATGAATTACATCAGATAGTATTTAATAGATATGTTTAATAATAATAACTTTATTTGCAAATTTACGCCCATAGGGGCCAAGCAAATACAATGACAAAACATACAAGACATGCAAACATATGTTTATACAACAAATAACATGTAAATACAGATATATATTGAGTAACTTTGGCCAACGTGGACTTTAGATAACACTCCTAATCAGTGATATATACAATGTATATATACATATATTTTTATACCTGTAATAAGAAATATTGAAAAATAGTAAGCATAAGTAAAATTTGGCGACCCCTTGTCTCTTACTATTCAAATGATATACAATAAACATGAAGTAGATGTCTGACACACCTGAATTCGATAAGCACAATATGGAACCTATATTAAAGTCACATACACAAAGTGGCTGTGATTTGAAGCTGCTGAGAAAATTGTGACGAAAATTTTTACCATTGACAGTACTTGTTGAAAATATTCAAAGTCGGTAAGCAGGAAGTAGAAGTCCGACAGACCTGAATTTGATAAGCGCAATAAAGAACCCCATACTAAAGTCACATACAAAATTTCAAGTGGCTGTGATATGTAGTTGCTGAGAAAAGTGTTACCAAAATTTTTACCATTGACAGTACTTATTGAAAGTATTCCAAGTCCGTAACAAGAAGTAGATGTCTGACAGACCTGAATTTGATACCTCGACATACCAAAGTCACATACAAAATTTCAAGTGGCTGTGATTTATAGTTGCTGAGATTAGTGTTACTAAAATTTTTACCATTGACAGTACTTGTTGAAAATATTCCAAGTCCGTAAACAGGAAGTAGATGTCTGACAGACCTGAATTTAATAAGCGCAATATAGAACTTCATACTAAAGTCAGATACAAAATTTCAAGTGGCTGTGATATGTAGTTGCTGAGAAAAGTGTTACCAAAATAGTGGGACAGACAACGACGACAACAATGCAGCAAGACAACTAAAGTGATCCCTATATGTCGCCACACACTATGTGTGCAAGCGACACAATAAAAATATTAATTTCTAATCCTTGATATAATAAACTTGAGGAGTGACAATCCTTAATCTGGAGTGGTAGACATCTTGAATTCAAGATTTGTAATAAATCACACATTTAGTCAGGCATTTAGTAAAGGATTAACTTGTTACTATGGTAAAAGTTAATACATTTGTAAAAACCATTTCAAATTTATCAATTTGAAGTTTTTTCCTATGGTTTTAAAATCATAACTAAATGAACAGCAGCTGTTGTAATGGAGAATGAGGCTAAAATATGCAGCTTTTTTTTGCCATCTGTTGAGGATTTTAAGGTACATATGTTAATGTAAATACAAAAACAAAAAGACAAACTGTCACAACAGTTGCAGTAATTCAAAATGTAGCCCTTCAAAAACAACATTTTTGCTATTACTATATAGGGGCTAACTGTTACAGTTTTTAAGATATATATGCAGGGCTTGCTATATGGTGTGAGGTTCCTCACTGTGTTGAAGACCGTACAGTGACCCCTGGATGCTTTGTTTTGGGTTGTTTTAACCTGGAGATGGGACATAAACCCTATTTCCATTCTTTTTCATATCTACCAAATAATGAATTACATCCTCTATAAGAACAAATTCAGTTACGTATGATTATGTTTGTTTGCATGATTACATCAATGTTTTGTTTTGAAATATAAACCTAAGATGATGCTGTACCAGTGATTTTGCTAGCACTCATCACTTTCGTATTGTTACCTGACAGCGCCCATCTTTGATCTGTGAACCTGTTAGGTTTATGTAGAAATTGTAATAAGTTGAACACATTTGCTTTTCAATTTTGACCTCTATCTCAAAGCATTTTTGAAAAATAAGACAAAATGTAAAAAAAATTGAAAATATGACCAATAAAGGGCAATAACTCCTATACAGGTATTCAGATTTTAATGGGTAGATCTTGACATAAGGGATCCTGAAATTCTCTTTTGACCAAACTGAATTTTCACCTTTCGGACATTCAAGAAAATTGTATATAGAAAAATCAGATATTCAACAAGACAATGCATGTAGAATTTGACTAGAGTCACCAAACCACTAATTAAAACTTGATGTGATATGTCAACAGGTAATTATCAAAATAAACATGAAATCACCTATAATCAGATTAACAGCCGATTGCAACACCTTTGCTGATTGCCAATTACAATTTAATTACACTTCTGATGATGTGTTAAAGGGTTGTTAATTGAAACATATGCAGGGAAGCATTTAACAAACAGCTCTCAAGGGCCTGTATTGCTCACCTGGCATTTTGAATGGGGTGAAGACTTAATGGTCACCTTTTTGAAGGGAGCCAACTTAAGGAATTGAAAAAAAGGTTTGGTTCCAATTGGTTTGGTAGTTTCAGGCTTTCAACCCACTTTTGACAAAAAATGAGGGCAAAATTTGTAAAAAAACAAGAGAAGGGGCAGTCGGAAAGGACAGCTAATCCCCTCACCCGTTTATTGAATGTTTGTCTAGTATTATAAGTACTGAAGGAAGTTGTGCCATTCAAGATCTGGCTTGTTACTTAAATCTGAGCCAGTCATGCAAGAAAAGTAGTGACCTTATTTCAATCAGAAACCGCATACCTAAAGCATATGCATCTACTGATGAAAGATTAATCTTCTGTGAGTTGTAGTATCTAAAATCTAGACTGTAAATCAAACTTNATCCTAAGTCACTCATACAAAATATTATTCTTCTACGAGTTGTAGTATCTAAAATCCAAGCTGTAACACAAATTTTAACCTACGTCACTCATGCATGAAATTTAGGTCAAAGTGACTCAATTTTCATCTGGAGCTTCCTAACTTTACAAGACACCTCTACATACAAAATATTATTCCTCTATGAGTTGTAGTATCCCAGATCTGAACTCTTACAAAAACTTTAACCTAAGTCATGATCACTCATGCATGAAATGTAGGTCAAAGTAACCCAATTTTTATCTGGAGCTTCCTAACTTTATAAGATGCATCTACATACAAAATATTATTCCTCTACAAGTTGTAGTATCCCAGATTTTGACGCTTACAAAAACTTTTACCTAAGTCACTCATGCATGAAATGTAGGTCAAAGTGACCTAATTTTTACCTGGAGCTTCATAACTTTCAAAGACTCATCTACATACAAAATATTATTCCTCTACAAGTCGCAGTATCCCAGATCTAGACTCTTACAAAAACTTAAACCTAAGTCACTCATGCATGAAATGTAGGTCAAAGTAACCCAATTTTTATCTGGAGCTTCCTAACTTTATAAGATGCATCTACATACAAAATATTATTCCTCTACAAGTTGTAGTATCCCAGATCTGGACTCGTACAAAAACTTTAACCTGGGTCACTCATGCATGAAATGTAGGTCAAATCCACCTATTCTATATATCAACCTCAAGTACTCTTTAAGATGCATCCATGGACAAAACATTGTCCATCTACGACTTGTTATTCAAAAGATATATGGTCTTAAGTTTGAACGGACGGACAGACTAACGGACGAACGGACGAACAGCGAAACGCTATATCCCCTCCCCAACTTCGTTGGGCGAAGGGATAATAAGGGCTAATTTTAGGAATTTTTAGGACTTTTTACACAAAAATAAGGGCTACCATTTACTTTTCATAATAAAAGTTGAACCTTGGTAAGTAAGAAATTATTAAAATTGATGAAATTTGGCAACTCAATACCAAAGTTACCCTACTTTAACAAGCGTCATGCTTCAACGATCATACCAAAATGTCACAACAAATGATAAATATCCATCTGATGAAACTAAACAAGAAACTTCAGCTTCTAGAACATCCATATGTAACTTGGCTATGTAAATTTCATATTTAAGTTTACCCAACATAAATTCTTATATATTAATGTAGTTCAGTTAGTTTTCTCTTTATAATGTCATTCAATATAATCAGAAGTTTGAAATATGAAATAAAGAAATTCAAACTGAAATAACTAAGAGGTAGAATTCCAGGGGCTCTCATGCACCTGTTTACACTCACTTGGGACATTTTAACCATTATATGAAAAAGAAAGGAAATGGGGTAAATGTCAAGGAGACAACATCCCATATCCAGATTAAAATGACCCAAAACAAAGCATCTAGGGGTCACCAACACAGTGAGGAACCTCACATTATAGCAAGCCCTTAATGGCCCCAAAAAGGTAAAAAAGTGAATAAATCAATGGAAACAAACCACATCCAAAAGCTCAAATATCAAGAAACTAAAATTTTATAAGAAGACAAGGACAAGCCAATGACCAACATATTCCTGACTTAGGACAGGTGCAAAAATTGCGGTGGGGTTAAACTCGTTTTCTTGGATCCAAACCCTTCCCCTAAGTGTGGTAAATGGCTAAAAAATAAATACACAAAAAGACTCACAGTAAAAATCAAACTAGAAAAAAGTCCAACTTATCAAGACGAGTACCCTTACAATTAAGTACACAAAACATGAAGACAATACACACAGGTACTGTCCGGACAAATGCTTGCAGTTACTGACATAATTTCCGTTGACTATGATATCAAGCCTTCTTACATATGAAACTTCAATTGAAATACTTCTAAATAGATTTGGTATAACAACATCATCAATTATGAAAGAAGAACATGATATTGTGCAATGCCAAATACTGCCAATGTGAAAAATGGTTTAAATTTAGTTATGGTGTAAAGCATTTAGGAGATGATCAATATTTTTGCCAACAAAAACCAGAAGTAAAGATTTAACAACAATGCTGTATTTGTATCCTTTATGAATAAGTTTGTTCAATGGATTAATAAGTTTGGAAGGACAATTTTTGAATTTATGCGATTTGTAAATGATATTGTCATAAAAGTTTGGATGTGAAATGCCCTGATTAAAGAGCCCTGCATGTAGAACCAAATATTCTTAATAAGTAAATGTATCTATAATAAAATTTAGAGAATGTTTTTATCAATTTATGATATCTAAACCCTTGATGCAGAAGTTTTTCAGTGAGACAAAAATTTCGGTCGTTGAAGTCAGAAACATCACTACATACTCGTGCATATCGAACAAGTTGTGAAATGTAAGAGGGGGCTAACGGAACATCACCGTCGAGATGGGGAAAATTGACTAGGGAAGGAGAAATCATCCCTTTTATCATTGTTTAGCTCATAACTTGCAGTCATCCTGACTGTCAAGTAGCTTAATCATATAAAATTCTGAGAGTGGAATGTCTTGCATTCAAAAAATGCTTGGTTCTAACTTAGCAAGTTGTTTGGACAAGGTTTTCCAATAGGATCATATTTTAAACCATGTTTGGTTGTGGTGTCCATTTGGGTTGGCAGACAGGGTCATAAGATATAATTAAGAAAGGTCACAACTGTGCAAATGATTCCAGACAATAAGGTTTTCAATGAATTTCCAATATGGTTTTGTGTTAAACTAAGGTCAGTTAGAGTGGCCGTTTGTCTAGTTGATATGAGCAATCACACACAGTTCTGAAAAGGACCCATCCAAAAATTGTTCCACTTATGTTTGGTTGCAATTGACCAAGAATAAATTACATAGTGTTTACAAAAAAGTTAAGAATCCAATGTCAAACAATGTTCTCTATGGATGACCATCTTGGAGGATGGATCACCAAAGTATCACAACTTTATCAGCACCATATAGGAATCATTCATCATCATGCAAAGTTTGGTTTATATCTGTTAAGAGTTCTCTATATATTCTAACCTGTCTGTTAAACTAAGGGAGACATCATTTGGATGACAGAATAAAACAAAGTCCATAATATTGCATGACCATACAAAATAACGGTTGTGACAAAATTTTAGATTTGTATCAGTTACTATTGCTGAAAACATAGGTAATCAACGATTACAAAGTTCGCCTCGTTATGGCACATTGTCAGAGATACATGCATATGCAAGTTTACATGATCCTAACATGTACAGTGACTGAGATCTGAACTCTTCAGTAAATTTGGATGTAAGTCAATCAAGCAGAAAATATAGGTCAAAGTGACCTAATTTTGACTGGATGCTGAACTTCCATCAGAGATGCATGCATATGCAAGGTTACATGATCCTACCATGTATAGTGACTGAGATCTGAACTCGGACGTAAACTTGAATGTATGTCGTTCAAGCGGAAAATATAGGTCAAAGTGACCTAATTTTGCCTGGATACTGACCTACCATCACAGATGTATGCATATGCAAGGTTACATGATCCTACCATGTATAGTGACTGAGATCTGAACTCAGACGTAAACTTGAATGTTAGCCGTTCAAGCGAAAAATATAGGTCAAAGTGACCTAATTTTGACTGGATGCTGAACTTCCATCAGAGATGCATGCATATGAAAGGTTACATGATCCTAACATGTATAGTGACTGAGATCTGAACTCAGACCTTAACTTGAATGCAAGTTGTTCAAGCGGAAAATATAGGTCAAAGTGACCTGATTTTGCTTGGATGCCAACCTACCATCAGTAATGCATGCATATGCAAGGTTACATGATCCTACCGTGTATAGTGACTGAGATCAGAACTCGGACGTAAACTTGAATGTAAGTCATTCAAGCGGAAAATATAGGTCAAAGTTACCTAATTTTGCCTGGATGCTGACCTACCATCAGAGATGCATGCATATGCAAGGTTACATGATCCTACCATGTATAGTGACTGAGATCTGAACTCGGACGTAAACTGTATGTAAGTCGTTCAAGCAGGATATATAGGTCAAAGAGACCTTATTTTCTTGGGGCTGTGAGATAGCCCAAGATGCATCTGTATACAAAGTTTGATGATCCTATCCTTCATAGTTACCAAGATATATACCTAAATGCAGGCGCTGACGCGGACACGGACGCGGATGTAGACACAGACGTAGACACGGACGCCGGGGGTACTCCATTGTCCTCCTCAACTTCGTTGAGGCGAACTAAAAAGTGTGATGATAACTGGTTATACACATCCATATGTAAAATTCCCCTTCCAGCTATTGAGAAAATGGGTATAATATTTTTCTGTAAAAGGTCTTAAAGAGTTTCCAGAACATAAGGTATCAAACAGTTTTAAAAAATTATATTATTTCTTATTTGAAATGAAAGGCATGGGAAAAGGGATTTGAAGCACAAACAAGGAAAATAACAGCTTATTCAATATTGTTTGTGTTTAAAGTAACCAACAAGTATCAAATTATTTCATCAGTTTCCAATAATCGTCACTCCTAAATTTTCAGACTATTTACAGAATTTGAAATAGATGCAAAATATTCTTATAGCTAATTTTGGATTTAAATTTGAAATAACTTACATACTAGTTAGGAAAAACAAACAGTTATTTTGATTACCCCCTGATTCCTTATCATTTGTGAAACTTGCACTTTTTATTATAATGCTTTATTAGACTGAAATATCTATAATGAAAAAAAAAACAGAATTATGAAAAAAATAGGAATTTTTATTAAATATAAGGGTTAAATTAGGAATTTCACCCAAAAATTAAGAAATAAGGGCTGCCTTCAAAAAAGGAGGAAAATTAGGAAAATAAGGACCAGTTGAAAGCCTGTAGTTTCAGAGGAGATCTTTGAACGTGTGTTCCCATAGGGTCCACCCTGCTGGCACCTATCTTGGATGATGTGTGGACTTGTGGGATATTTCTTGGAGGGGGCCACCCAGGGGCTATTGCAACAAAGTTTGGATCCATTGACCATGTAGTTTTAGAGAAGAAAATCTTTTGGATGCTTCCAACAGGGTCCAATGTTAGACTATGTTCCCTGCTGGCAGCAGTCTTGGATGTAATGGGGACTTCCCAGCCACATTTTTCAAAGGGGGCCAACTAAGGACTTTTGTGACCAAGTTTGGTTCGAATAAAAAGATCTTTTAATATGTTTTCCTATAGGGTCAAATGTTAAACTAATCTCCCCAATGGTGACCACTTTGGAAGGGGTCAGAAAACTTGACCATGTTCAATAAAATGTAGTCCTTGACGTACTCAATGTTTTTGCAATTTAAACTTGACCTCTATCTCAAATCATTTTTGATATACAAAACAAAATGTATAAAATCACCTAATATTAAACCAATAAAGGCAAATAACTCTTATATGGTTATTTGGATTTTCTTCCAAATTTGAATGAGGGTAGATCTTGTTACACAGAACATTTTTGCTATTTAAACATACAAACTGTTTTTGAAATGCGAGACAAAATACATAAATTCACAAAAAATTGGACCACTAATTTAATATCTGAACGTAGTTTTGTTTTGGCAACTGGTTTGATTTATATGTGTATAATTGAAGAAATGTTTATTCCTATATTGATTCCTTCCACCTATTTATAGGAGAACTGTTCTCAAATTAATTGTTGGTTCTTATATTGGCATCGTATAAGTCAAAACAAGAGCTGTCGCCGAACGGCAGCCAGTTATATCCCTGCTCATTGAACCCTGAATCAATATGGTAAGTGCAAAATTAAGTGTGTGTTGACACAATACTGGTGTGGACACAGTACAGGTACAAGCATTTACAAAGTTACAGAGAACAAGAGGCTCTCAGGAGCCTGTATCTCTCACCTGGCCCTTGATTATCATAGACATTTTATGCTAAAGAGCCAATATATATATTTAACTATAGTTCCAACATGCCTAATTAGTTTAAGAGGAGAAGACCTCTGTTAGTGTTTCCAATGGGGTCCAATGTTCAACTTTGTTCCCTGCTGGCAGTCATCTTGGATAAATAATAACCTAAAAAAAATGTTCTTTTCAGGGGTCCACATAAAGACTTTTTTGACCAAGTTTGATTCCATTTCAGTAGTTTCAGAGGAGAAGATCTTTGAATGTGTTTTCCCATAGAGTCCATATGTTTCCCACTGGCAGCCATGTTGGATGTAGCACGATCCTGAAAAACATTTTTTTTGTAAGGGACCACCCAAGGACTATTGTGGCCACGTCTGGTACCGATTGGCTCAGTAGTTTCAGAGAAGATCTTTGAAAGAATTCTCCCATAGGGTCCAATGTTACAACTATGTTTCCCGCTGGCGGCCATCTTGAATATCGCGCTGACCTGAAAAGCACTTTTTTTGCAAGGGACCATCTAAGGACTATTGTGGTCAAGTTAAGTTCCAATTGGCCCGTTAGTTTCAGAGGAGAAGATCTTTGAATGTGTTTTCCCATAGGGTCCAATGTTAAAACTATGTTTCACGCTGGCGACCATCTTGGATATTGTGCGGATCCAAAAAATACCTTTTTGGTAAGGAATCACCCAAGGACTATTGTGGCCAAGTTTGGTTCCAATTGGCCCAGTAGTTTCAGAGGAGAAGAACTTTGAATGAAAAGTTTACACTGGATGGACAACAGATGGACGACGGACGCTAAGTGATGGAAAAAGTTCACCCTGGTATTTATAGCCAGGTGACCTAAAAAGTAGTGAACATAGAACTATTACAAAATTACTGATAAAAACGGCTTTGGTTCTCTTTGTATTGACATAAACTTTATAAAAATTAAACCAGAAATTTGTTTAAAACAAAGGTCAGTGGCTAGGAAAGTCTTTTGGCAATTTAAATAATGAGTGTAGAACTGGTATTTTAACCAGTACATAATTTTGAAGGAGGATAACCTGCCAGACACATTTTCGTAAGAAATTCTTCCTAATATCTATATGAAGAAACCTAGTTCCATTGGTAAAGCATTTTTTTGAGAAAATCGTAATTTGAATAATGAATTTAATATGATTAAATGCTAACTATAATGACCTTTGAATGTGTTTTCACATAGGTTCCCATGTTAATCTATGCAACCTCAGATGGTGGCCATCTTGAATATAGCACGGATCTAAATAAAAAACACCTTTTTTGCTGGGGCAACCAAAGGACTATTGTCACCAAGTTTAGTTCCAATTAACTAATTAAGCAATTTCAGAGAAGATCTTTGAATGTGTTTTCACATAGAGTCCAATGTAAACACTATGTTCCCTGCTATGGCAATTTTGGATATAGTACAGACCTGAAAAAACACCTTTTTGCAGGGGACCACTTAAGGACTATTGTGGCCTAGTTTTGTTCCAACTGCCTCAGTATTTTCAGAGGACAAGATCTTAAATGTGTTTTCCAGTAAATTCCAATGTTCCCTTCTGTCGACCATCTTGGATATGATGCAGATCTGAAAACTACTTTTTTGCAGGGGACCACTCAAGGACTATTGTAGTCAAGTTTGGTTCCAATTGGCTCAGCAGTTTCAGAGGAAAAGATCTTTGAACGCATTTTCCCATAGGGTCCAATGTTAAAACTATGTTTCCCACTGGCAGATATCTTGGATATAGCCTGGACCTGAAAAACACCTTTTTTGCAAGGGACCAACCAAGGCCTATTGTGGCAAAGTTTGGTTCCAATTGGCCTAGTAGTTTCAGACAAGAAGATCTTTGAATGTGTTTTTCCATAGGGTCCAATGCTAAAACTATGCTCCCCACTGGTGGCCATATTGGATATAGCGTGAATCTGAAAAACACCTTTTTTGTAAGGGACCACACAAAGAACTATTGTGGCCAAGTTTGGCCCAGTAGTTTCAGAGGAGAAGATCTTTGAATGTGTTTTCCCATATAGTGTCCAATGTTAAAACTATGTTCCCCACTGACGGCCATATTGGATATAGCGCGAACCTGAAAAACATCTTTTTTGTACGGGACCACCAAAGGACTATTGCGGAAAAGTTTGGTGCTAATTGGCTTAGTAGTTTCAAAGAAGAAGATCTTAGAACGTGTTTTCCCATAGGGTCAAATGTTAAAACTTTGTTTCTTGTTGGCGGCCATCTTGGATATCGTGCAGACCTGAAAAACAGCTTTTTTGAAAGAGACCACACATGGACTATTGTGGCCAAGTTTGGTTCCAATTGGCTGAGTAGTTTCAGAGGAGAAGATCCAACCCCCGGAACCTTCACTTGGATCTACCAATGATGTCAATTTTGTAAACAAAACTAGAATGTTTATATATAATATGCTTTCTTCCAAACTGTAACCAAACGTTCTAAAATTGACAAGCTTTGTAATAAGGAAGTACATTTTTAAAACAGAAAACGACTATAAAACAAATACACAGAATTTACATAGGTTCTCAACTTTGAAGATGCGCGCAAAAGCACAACAGGACGCAACAGTATATCTTATTGGATTTTCTTCTGTCAATAATTTCCCACTAAATAACTTTAAGTGCAATATTTAGCGATTCACAATGAAATATTAGCCTTAGGATGTTTTATGATTTCAGAAAATTGAAGTTTTCTAGGATAATCAATTAAAAGTGAAGCTGTTTTCATCTTAGAACGCTTTGCCGTTTCCAGTTTTTGCTTAGCTAGACTCCCATTTGACGCAACAAGTACATTTCAGGGTTTTCATATCTAAACTATATGAAAACACCCAATACACAAACACACCCTTTCATTAATTACACCTTTTTTCAAAGGTGAAGAAATAAGAACATTATAAACACATATCACATATATTTAGAATGGTACTTATGTCAAACATACACCAAACAAATAGAAATATTGTTGAAATATCATTCAAAACAGACTGCCTGGTAAGGGTAAATAATAAAACACTGTTCAAATACGGGAATAAAATATTTGCAAAACACATCTTTTGACAAAAAATTTAACGTGGAGGAATGATGTATTCCGGAAACAAATGCACCAAAAGTTATGTGAAACAACTGTCAAATCAGTTATGAGACATAACTATCAAATATATAAAAGATTAAAAAATAAGTGCTAAAAAACATCAATTTTAATGCTTAATTTTACAAAGTTTGTAAACGGCCGTATTGGTCTATGTTTGAACTTATAAGGGTGTATTGATGCATAATTAAGTACACTATTGCATACTTTTGGTTTTTGTTTTATTGAGTTTCAAGAATAACTGATGAATTCAATAAAATTCCATTCAAAGCAGTCCCGTGTGTATATTGAAGAACAGGGTAGCGTCTAAAGTCACCATTTTTTACGTCATTGGGACCACAATTTAAAGCAACGACAGGCATTTTCTGGGAGTTGAGATGTTGATAAATGATATTAAGCAATAAAAATCCATGGGGCTTTTGGGTAATTTAAACTCGTTAAATAAGAGGCTTTTTGCATATCCGCCGCTCTACTAATAGGGTCCAATGTTAAAACTATGTTCCCCGCTCGGTCTACTAATAGTTCCAATGTTAAAACTATGTTGCCCACTGGTGGCCATATTGGATATAGCGCAAACCTGAAAACATCTTTTTTGTAAGGGACCACCCAAGGACTATTTTGGCCAAGTTTGGTTCCAATTGGCCCAGTAGTTTCAGAGGAGAAGATCTTTGAATGAAGATCTTTGAATGAAAAGTTTACGCCGTACAGACGACAGACAGCAGATGCAAAGTGATGGCAAAAGCTCACCCTGACATTAGCCATGTGAACTTAAAATGAGATGCAAATAATATCAGAAGGATGCAGGGCATAAAGATGGAAATGGGGTTAGTCAGTAAACAGGAAGTAGTATTTAAATATGGCTGAAAAGGGGAGACACATTATACAATACCCCATACCGAAGCTCCATGCTAAATATCAAGTTGCTGTGATATGCGGTTGCCGAGAAAAGTATATGAAAAAAAGTCCCATTTTGTAAACAGTAAACAGGAAGTAGTGCTGCAATTAGGCCAAAAAGGGGAGACACAATAAACAAATCAATACCGAAGCTGCATGCAAAATATTAAGTAGCTGTAATGAGCAGTTGCTGAGAAAAATACAACAAAAAAGTCACAAAATGAAAGTTAAAAGGCACTGTCAGTAAAAAGGAAGTGGTGATTCGATATGGCCAAAAAGGGGAGGCACAGTATAGGACTCCATATTGATGCACCATACCAAATATTATGTGGCAGTCATGTGTAGTTGCTGAGAAAAATGCAACAAAATAAATTAACATTTGGAAAATGAAAGTTAAGAAAACACAAAGTCGGGAAACAGGAAGTGGTGATTTGATTCAGCCTTAAAGGGGAGGCACAGCATAGGACCCCATACCAATGCACCATATCAAATATCAAGTGGCTGTCATGTGTAGTTGCTGAGAAAAATGTGAAGAAAAAGTCACAATTTTGAAAATGAAAGTTAAAAAGATACAAAGTTGGTAAACAGGAAGTGGTAATTGAATTCAGCCAAAAAAGGGGCGGCACAGCATAGTACTGATGCACCATACCGAATATCAAGTGGCTGTCATGTGTAGCTACAGAGAAAAATGTGATGAAAAAAATCACAATTTTGAAAATGAAAGTTAAAAAGACACACAGTGGGTAAACAGGAAGTGGTGATCCGATTTGGCCAAAGAGGAGAGGTGCAGTATGGACCCTCTACTGATGCACCATACCAAATACAACATGTTTCAAGTGGCTGTCACAATATTGAAAATGAAAGTTAAAAAGACACACTGTGGGTAAACAGGAAGTGGTGATCCGATTTGGCCAAAGAGGAGAGGTGCAGTATAGGACCCTCTACTGATGCACCATACCAAATACAACATGTATCAAGTGGCTGTCAATATGTAATTGCTGAGAAAAATGATGAAAAAGGTCACAATTTTGAAAATGAAAGTTAAAAAGGCACAAAGTCAGTAAACAGGAAGTGGTGATGCGATATGGCAGAAAAGGGGAGGCGCAGTACAGGACCCCATACTGAAGCACTATTCCAAATATCAAGTGGTTGTCATGTGTGGTTGCTGAGAAAAATGTGACGAAAATATGTGTGACAGACAGACGGACAGAGGTTAAACAGTATACCCCCTCCTTCGGAGCGGGGGTATAATGACGCATAAATGGTTTTATTAGATGGTGATTTGTTGGGACAATTTGTTTTTATTTTTGCCAATTAGACCATGTATGTAGACATCCAAACCCATAAGAAAGTCCAAGCCAGTTTCCAGTTAGATATATAAGTTATGCAGGATTTCCTGGATCATTAATGTATTTTATTTGCAATTCATCGATGAATATACCTATATTCCTCTTGTAACACCAGTATAAGAACACCTTATAAACTCCTATCTTTTGTCTGTTAATCAATTACTCAATGTTCTATAGAATTCTATTGTATACCAATTTGTACTGCCTGAAGGGGTTTACCTTGATACTCCAGTGGTGACATGTTTTGAATTGGCCTTGCTACTAATGTTTCAAATATTAGATGTGTTTTTGAACCATAGCCTATATTATGAGTTTGTGGTTTAGTGAACATCGGCTCTTCTGAGAGTACCGACTCTATGCTCCAGAGGCCAGCGTCGCAATATTTCATGCACATCTTCAATATAAGTACAAATGAACTGCAAAATAAAAACTTCCTAGCATCAAAACTGTAGAAAGGGTTGGACGGACAAACAATGTACCCTCTATGAAAAATAAAAAAAATGATTTAATTCAACAAGGTATGTTTTTGCCAAAAATGCATCGAAATCAAAATCCTTAGCACATGCAGATCTTCAATATATGTACAAATGATCTGCAATATAAACTTTCCAGTATAAAAACTGTAGGAGGAGTTGTGCGGACAAACCGTGTACCCCTATTGGAAGGAAGGACAGGGATTAAACAACATGGCCATGTTGTTTGATCTATGGACTAATCAAACACAAATTTGAAACTTCATACCCTGGTGATAATTCAGGCCAAGTTTGGTTACAATTGGCTCAGCAGTTTCAGATATAAGATTTTTGAAATTGTTGACTGACTGACGGACAGACAACAGGCGCAAAATGATAGTAAAAGCTCACATGGCCATATGAGCTAAAAATGACAAAATTACAGAAACACTACTGTAATTATACATATAATATAGATATTGAAAATATATTTCAAAAAATTAGCACCCTGTAAAAGTGTAAACATTCTTGAATTTTGATTATCAAGATACCTCAATTAATAATTTTGTCAGAGTGAATTGAAAATGACATTTTATGACCCTTATCAATTATCACTTTTTCTTGCAACCAAATTTACCTTTTCAAGTCTGTGACGTCATGACGAACCTTGCTTCAATAATTTTCACCAGTGCAGTTGAGACAAAACAGTAAGAAAAAGCCCACACTCCTTTCAAAAGGGAGCAAAGAACAGTACACTGTAAGTGAAATACTTGTACATTGTATTTTTGTGGCTTTCAAACATGTCAGGTCATGGGTTCTTTGTTCCCCTGCTGTTTCAAAACATACTATTTCTATATTTCAAATGTTTTGGGAAACCATAGAAATGGATAAATTATGATTTATTCCTAGTACTAAATAGCTAATAACAAATAATAAACTTACAAAATTTCTCCTCATTTCTGCAAGGAGTTTGTGACAAATATTCTTTTTGACTTTACAAGATATCAATGTGACTTTCCATACAGTTTCTTAACATCAAAAATACCTCTTGGAAGATCTTTTCTAATGCTTCTTTGTCTCGTAAATCTATATCATACATTGTTATTTTGATTCCACATATTTCTTCCACTCTCTTCATACTCTCTGAAAAATTTAGAACTTTAAATATAAAAACATATATACATTTCTATAATGACTTATGTAATCTATTCACTATTTCCGAGTTCCTGCTACATATGTAAAATCACTTACTGGTATTTCTGGTTAGATCTTTTTGATTATTTGTTCTGTATCAGCTTTTAAACATCTTTTAATTTCTGGATTGCCAATGTTTTGAATTTATCTACACTAAAGAGGCCCCTAGATGATTTGTTTTGGGTCGTTTTAACCTGGATATGGGATGTTGTCTCCTTGACATTTACCCCAGTGGGCCCATTTCCTTTCTTTTTCATAAAGTTGTCAAAATTGCAATATTATGCAGAAAGTGAATTTACTGTAACTTTAATATTTGATATTTTAAGTATTATTTTAATTTTGTAAGTTGATTTATTTCAAGACACTCTGCCAATATAAACTAGACATGAGTGAGATGATATCCATCTTTGTGGGCCAACTGCAAGAATGTAACCTAGAAGTAAAAGGTCAAGGGGAACCAATCAGGGTATACATGTACTGTTCATAAAATGTTACCTTGAAGTGATCTATCCAACTGCCAAATTTCTAAAGCCTACCTAAAATGACAATAAAGGACTACACCGAGTGAAGCATGCTGACCACTGAAAATTTAAAATGAATGTGGGCACAGTAAAGAGCTTGACACAGTAATTGGCTTGAAACAAAATACAGAAAATGAAACCTTTTGATCCCTTATAGCTCAGGAACGGTATAGCTACATTTGTATGCAAAAACTTATGGATCTCAACTGAAAGTTTACATCAGGAGGAATCCAAGAAAAAAAATCCCACTGAAATCCGAAACAAGAGGATGTGTCTAATAGACACAATGTTACGCCTCCCAACTGTTTTGAACAATGCTATATTTCATGATTAGTAAAGCATGAAGTTGGTAAAATGGATAAATTTTTATTATGATTTTTGTTGAATTATACCTTGATCTGTATTTATATAAAGCTTAATGATAAAAGCATCCATCTTTCACAAAAAAGAAACTTGTTGGTAAGCCTCATACTATCCACCTTTTTCAGTAATCAGTGAAGCATGCAGTTGGTAGCATGGATAAATTGTTATTGTAATTTTTGTTTAATTACAAGGTTGGGCGGTAAATTCCATCCCTGGTATTTACCGGCGGTTTTTACCGGTAAATACCAGCCTGGAAAATACTCCTAAAGTGGCAAATACTGGTCAATTGAACTTTTGATGGTAAAAATACTGCAAATATGTAAAACTTAATCATCTTAAAGTAATTATAGCGATACATGTCTTAAAGTACCCGAGGTGTAACTGCAATTGACAGAGGAGTATTGTCAATTGCAGTTTACTTACTTAGAAGATTTTCCGCAAACCTCAAAAATATTGGAATGAAAAAATTTGCTTACCAGAAGAATTTCTTCTAAATTAATCAAATTGTTCAGTTACAATAGTTTTGATGAATTTATACAACCTGGAACTATTAAAGGAGAAAAGTGAAGTTAATCTATAACTTTTACAACAATTTGGATAAAATAAAAATTATTATCACATATTTAGTAGAAATATGAGCATTTTTGTATGTTGAATAATAGCTGGAATTCAGATGAGGTTATTTGCCCTAAGGGCTGATATCGATATTCGCCCTCAAAAATCCATATTGTGCCCTCAAGATTCACTTCCGATAATCTGTCAATCAAATACTGATAATTAGTCTGTCAGAATTTTACAGTGATGAATTTAACTGAATATATCCTGTTATTTAAGATTTAATTATACTGATGTACTATCGTCGCGTTTCACACTCCAAACGTTTGCGTGACGTCACTTATTTTGTATTACCATTTCGAGGGCTTTTCTTATTTTTGCATTAACACAATATTGTATATAGATTATTTGGGGGAGGGTCTTTTTCGGGATGTTGGGATTACATGTTTTAAAGCTCGGGATTTCGGGATTTAGAAAAAAAAAAAACCGTCCTGCTCTGGCTCATTATTGTTTAAGAATGGAGATAGCTATATTCTTTTTAGCTTTGTTGATGTCAGCCATCATTTACGGATATTATGGATCATTATAGTCATGTCCAGCTGGAACTCAACATGCAAATACGTTGGAAAACAAATACCGAAGCAAAAAGGAAAGTCTGAAAAAAAATATATAAAAAGCTAACATGGCAATTGACCTTTTAAACAAACTGAGGCAAACAGACTAAGACAAAACAAATCCCATATCAGGCCTCAAGGCTACGCCTTCGGGCTTGATATGGGCGTCTCGGGCCAATACCAGGGCCGGTATGGAAAACGACATGTAATAATCTATAATTATCACATTTATTTAAAAAAAGACTGTGATATGAATTTTATATTTATTTTATTAAAATCAAAATTTTTTTCAAGACGATCACATTTTTAAAAATAAAATTTAAAAGTCACACTTTTTGGAAGGGAGATCAACAAGCAGAACATATTGCAACATTAATTAGCTCCCTTTCCAAAATACTGTGTTTTGGGATTATTAAAAAGATTATTATATAAATGTAATTGGTGAAAAATCTTCACTTTATTGTGTAATTGTATATCAAATAATGTATAGATGCATAGATATAAATTATTTGTAATGTTTTGCTTTATTTTATCAAATACATGCAATAGTGAACTATGAAATATACTTTTGTCATAAATCATTCCAGTTATTTTAAATTCACTAGATGCCTTTAATTGATTGAACTAATACAAATGAGAAGAAATTTCCTGAGGTAAGAATTTTTATGAAGCTGATTTCTAGGTAAGTAAACTGCAAATTTCAGAATCTCATCTGTCATTTGCAGTTCTATCTCTGGTGTTCTAACACGTGTATCGCTATAAAATACTTTTTCACATTTGACAGTTTCAAAATGTAATATTTTATTCACTATGTACCATATTGAATAAGAAGAATAAGATGTTTCATGGTTGTTATTAAATAAGTCTTGTATATTAATTTTGAAAAAAAAAATGAAGAATGTGCCCATGGGACACGGATGCCCCGCCTCCTTGAAATCGAAACCCCCAAATCATTAAAGGCATATCTATTTACAATATATCAAATAATTATATAATAGGATCTGTCTTCTGTGATAAATATGTATTGGAACTGGTTTGGTTTTGATATATAATGCAGAGTTCCCACAAATAATCTGAGAAACAATCTTATATGTAATAATAATCTATTTTTAGCAACTGTGACCTTGACCTTGGGGGTACCAACCCGGAAATCGATTGGGTTCTATCTTGTAAGACAATTAAGCATGTGACCAAGTTTGGTTTTGATCATATACAGGATACTCAAGTTATCATCTGGAAACAAAAATCTTATTGAAATTTTAGTCTCTTTTTAGCAACTGTGACCTTGACCTTGGAGGCACCAACCTGGAAATCAATAGGGTTCTGTCTTGGTTGATAAGTAAGCATGTGACCAAGTTTGGTTTTGATTCAATAGAGAATACTCAAGTTATCATCCGGAAACCAACATTTTATTGAAATTTTAGTCTATGTTTAGCAACTGTGACCTTGACCTTGGAGGTGCCAACCCACAAATCAATTGGGTTCTGCCTTGGGTGATAGATAAGCATGTGACCAAGTTTTGTTTTGATCCAATGCAGAATACCCAAGTTACCATCCGGAAACCAAAATTTTATTGAAATTTTAGTCTATTTTTAGCAACTGTGACCTTGACCTTGGGGGTACAAACCCGATAATCGATAGGGTTCTGTCTTAAGTGATAAGTGAGCACATGACCAAGTTTGGTTTTGATCCAATGCAGGATACCCAAGTAATCATCCGGAAACCAAAATTTTATTGAAATTTTAGTCTATTTTTAGCAACTGTGACCTTGACCTTGGGGGTACAAACCTGGAATTCGATTGGGTTCTGTCTTGGGTGATAAGTAAGCATGTGACCAAGTTTGATTTTGAACTGATGCAGGATACTCAAGTTATCATCTGGAAACCAAAACTTTATTGAAATTTAGTCTATTTTTAGCAACTGTGACCTTGACCTTGGGGGCACAAACCCAGAATTCAATAGGACTCTGTCTTAGGTGATAAGTAAGCATGTGACCAAGTTTGATTTTGATCTGATGCAGGATACTCAAGTTATCATCCGGAAACCAAAGAGATGGATGTACGGATGGACGGAGGGACGAACGTACATACAGACAGACAGACATACGGATCTGGGTAAACCTTAATGCCCCAGATCCCCTAGTGGCGGGGGCATAAAAATTTTTGATCTTATTATATTTTTGTCTAAATAGGTCAACTAAAAAAAGAAGGTCAACTGTCTGACAATTAGTAAATTAATTTGTAAAAATTACAGGTAATAATCATGATAATGCACCTGGCCTCTAGATCAGTGACAACTTTATTAGGGTCTTAATGATTAAAACAACAAAATTTCAAGGGAAAGTTTATTCAAGAATACATTTTGGTAAACTGTCAAAGGTTGGAAGTAATAAAATGTTGTAAATGGTTTCCTGTTCTATAGAAGGGTTTTTAAAAGAACTATATGGAAACAAAATAAATTGTCCAGTGAAAGTAAACTTGAGGTATTCTATGCATGGCTTGAATTAAAGTATGTCTATTCCTTTCAACTCTAAATGCATTAAAAGAAGTCTGAATATAACAAAAAAGAAAAAAAAATACAAAAAGTAAGAAAATAATAACAATTAAAAAAAAAGAATAAAGAGGGAAAAAAGCAAACACACCTACTAAGGTAGCCATAAGCCACCTGATGAGTACTTTGGCAAGTACAGAACAGGATATAAATTCCATTCTAGTCAACTGACCAGTTTTTTCCCAATTTACATTCATAAGACATTGCTTTAAAAATCTACAAAGAGATAATTTAAGGGCTTTTTAATAGTATATAAATAGAGGAGTTGCCCAGTATAATTAGTTTTCTTCAAACCATGCTAGCTACAGTGTAACTGTATAAATTCCAGGGTGGTCAAATCAACTGACCGGTAAATGCCGGTATTTACCAGCGGCATAGAAAATACTAAAAAATGACGGTATTTTGCCAACCTTGTTTAATTATACCCTTATGTGTGTTTATTTAAAGTTTCATAATAATATCAATTTTAGTTTATTTGCAATTTTAACCTTATCTCTCAGAAATTTTAAAGGGGAGGGGGGGTAGGTATGAGGTGGAGCAACAATTCTGTAATAATGAGCCAAATGTCAAATGACAATTGATTGACTGGCATGGTTGACATGCGTCTCCTGCACTGTCAAATTTTACCTGGGAAACACAAATTTCCAACTTATTTAACAGGAAGAAGATGTCTGACAGAACTGAATTCGATAAGCGCAATATGTCATCTTATACTTATATGACGTAAGTCACATACATAATGTCAAACGGCTGTGGTTTGTAGTTGCTGAGAAAAGTGTTACGACAATTTCTACAACTGAAAGTATTTGTTGCAAATACCTCAAGTCGGTAAATAGGGAGTACATGTCTGGCAGACCTGAATTTGATAAGCGCAATATGAGGCCCCATATTAAAGTAAAATACCAAATTTCAAGCGGCTGTGATTTGTAGTTGCTGAGAAAAGTGTTATAAAAATTTTTACAATTGACAGTATTTGTTGCAAATACGCCAAGTCTGTTAACAGGAAGTAGATGTCAGACAGACCTGGATTTGATAAGTGCAATATGTCGCCCCATACTAAAGTAAAATACCAAATTTTAAGCGGCTGTTATGAGTAATTGCTGAGAAAAGAGTTATGAAAATTTTTACTATTGACAGTATTTGTTGAATATATTCCAAGTCGGTAAACAGGAAGTAGATGTCAGACAGACCTGCAGCCCTTTTCACAAAAAATCTTACGATAAAAATTAGTTGTAAGTCTTTAACATTTCATATTGACTTACGATTAAAATTTGTCGTACGTTTTTTGTGAAAAGGGCTGCTGAATTCCATAAGCACAACATAGAATCCCATACTTAAGTAACATATAAAATTTCAAGTGGCTGTGATTTATAGTTGCTGAGAAAAGTATTACAAAAATGTGGGACGCAAGATGACTAAAGTGATCCCTGTATGTTGCCACACACTACATGTGCAGGCAACACAAAAAATTGCTTGAGATACCATAATTCCAGAGAATTTGTCTTGACTAAAATGTGAAACTATGTACAAATGTTGGTAAGTTCTTGGTGTAAGGCATCTGTGGACCAAACATACTTTGTGTAAGTACATGTATATAAAAGCTTAAGGGGATACGATACAGTACCAAGGGCAGATAATAACATCGCCGGATCTGGAATGTTGTTTTCGCGACGTCACAGATTAGAGCGTGACGTCATAAATCACCGGACTTCTCGAATTGCGGACAGGTTACTGTCTGTGAATACATCGGCAAACGAATACCGAAGCAAGAAAAGCATGTAAAATAAATCTATGATAAAATCAATGTGGTTAAATATGAATTGCTCATGACGAAATAGGGAATGTGGCAACTCAAGATTCGACATACTTCTCAAATTGAAACCTGAAAGCAAAAATCTCCTTTCGGCATCGTTTCCAATAGAATCATTTTTTCCAACGGCATCGTTTACAATAGAATCAATTTTCAGGACAATTTCACGGAGTTTTACGATTTGAATTTTCAGGGGATCCTTTGAAAATTCGATTAAAAATAACGTGGAAATCTTTCTTTTTTTATATCACAATACTTTCACGGATTAAATACAAAATGCTGTGACAATGTATTATCAATACATAATAGGCGCAAGTATGATAACTTTAAATGAGGGTCGGTATGATCTTTTTCCGGACAACAGGAAAGGCCAATTATTTCACAGAGAATTCGGGAAAAAACAATTATCAGGAACTGAATTCGGTCAATTTTATTTTTCGGGATGACTGGGGGAATCGTACATTCTTTTCTGGGGAAATCGGGATCAAAACCCTCCTACCCAACCGATTAAATTAAACCAACACAACATACAATGAATTCTGATTTTTTTTTCATAAAAGGTCGATAGGTGAAACCAGGGAATTGGTCACTCTATTTTGATCTATATACTTGAACAGCGACATAAGGGAAATCATCACAAAGTCGCTAGAAGGGTCGAGTTGTATTCGACTGATCTTTGTGAATATCTTCAGACGCAAGTATTCATTAATCACAGGATCAATTCTCTGTTCTGTTTGATGTCTTTTATTTCCTGTTTAATGAATTTGAATTCTGTCCTATTTTTCGCAACACTAATAAGCGAGAAAACATAAGTTTACGACGTTTTTCCAAGCAAAATATAAAGTAACGTCATTTCGCGCCAAAACCGGGAATGCTCATTTGTAGCAATAAAGAATGCCAGTTTTCTCTTTATAGCTTTAAATTAAGCACATGGACCCCCATTTTTCAAAGCGAATTTTGGAAGAGTGATGTTTCACGGAGATCTCTGGGAATCATAAAGAAAAAATCAGTTCACAATTTTTTTCTATGTGAAATTTTACTTACAAAAAATGAACGTTTTTTCTGTAAATATGAACATAATGTCAATTTCGAACCACAAATATTGAAATTTTGTTTTTAAATGTATACTTACTTTCTTTAGAAATATCTCAGGAAACTGTGGCAAAAAAACGGAAGCAATTAGCTTAATTCGTTCAAAAGTTATGACATTTTACATATTGTTGTAAAAATACAATTTTTACGCAATATTTTGGAAAATGGGCAATTTTGAATCGCAATTATCTCGAAAACGAAATCATGAAGGTATATTTTTCTTTGCAGATTTGGAAAGAGCATATTTAAATTGACTTAATTTCAAAATTTCACGAAAAAAATCAGTTCAGGATCTTTACTGTATGGTATCCCCTTAAACTTTTAGCTATCAAGATTTTAGAAAAAAAACAAAATGTGTCCATGGGACACGGATGCCCCCCGCCATACAGATATCGGCAAACAGGAAGTAGATGAGTGACAGACATGAAAAGGGGAGACACTGTACTACTCATCATACCAAACATGCCAAAGCTTCATACCAAATATCAAATCATTCCTGCATACACAAGCTGAGAAATCCTTGAAGAAAAATTTCAATATATGGCTATAATGGGAAAAAATTAAAGTTGTAGTCAAACAGGAAGAAGATGAGTTACGGACTTGAAAAGAGGAGACACTGTACAACTCATCATACTAAAGCTTCAGACCAAATATCAAATCATTACTGCATACACAAGCTGAGAAATCCTTGACAAATTTCAATATATGGCTATTATGGGAAAAAAATCAAAGTTGTCGTCAAACAGGAAGTAGATGAGTTACGGACTTGAAAAGGAAAGAAACAGTACAACTCATCATACTTAAGCTGCAGACCAAATATCAAATCATTACTGCATACACAAGCTGAGAAATCCTTGACGAAAAATTTCAATATATGGCTATAATGGGAAAAATTCAAAGTTGTTGTCAAACAGGAAGTAGATGAGTTACGGACTTGGAAAGGGGAGACACAGTACAACTCATCATACTAAAGCTTCAGATCAAATATCAAATCATTACTGCATACACAAGCTGAGAAATCCTTGATGAAAATTTTCGGACGTACGTACGTACGGAGACGTACGGACGTACAGACGTACGGACAAGGGTTAAACTTAATGCCCCCGTCGCCTAACAGCGGGGGCATAAAAATTACCTATGTCTTGCTTTCTGCCTCTATTGTCAAATGATCTTTGTAGGAAGGATAAAAAACAGGGATGGAAAAGAGATGGAAATTGGTGGCTATAGCTCATACATTGTACCAAATTCTTGAGTCAGCTTATTTAACTTACCTCGACTAGCATTTACAAAACTATCTAAAACAACCACATCATATCCTGCATTCACCAACTCTATTACAGAATGACTTCCAACAAATCCAGCTCCTCCTGTTACAAGAATGCATCTTTTTTCAGACATATTCCTGGAATGAAACATAAATATTTGCGAGATACATGTAAATGTAGCTGAAAACATTTAAAAGAAATAATAATAAAACAAAGTGTTGTGAAATGGCTACAAAGTGATATGAAAATTAAAACATGTAGGTGTGATGAGCCATGTTTAAAAGACAAAAGTATGTCAACAACAAAAATTAATAATAAAACACCATTAAAGTGCTACTCCGAGAAAAATACGACAGCAGCATTTTAACCACTGAAATTTGAGCAAGTGTAATATAAATTTAATGTGGACACAGTAAAGAGCTTGACAAAAAGTAGGCCTTGGGTCCTTTTAATCCCTTAAAGCTCAGAAATATTAAAGAGTTACACAAAATCTGTTGGCATACTACAAAGGCTTACAACAAGAGGAATCCAAATAAAAAAATCCCATTGAAATCCGACAAAAATAAAGATTTGCATATTTTGAAAAATTGCAATTTTGACCCCTTTGACCCCTTCTAGCTCAGAAACAGTAAGAGATGCGCAATATCTCTTGGCATACTATCAAAAACTTACAACAAGCTGAACCCAAAGAAAAAAATCTCATTGAAATCCGATGACAAATAAAGATTTACATTTTTTGAAAAATTGTAATTTTACAGCTCAAAAACGGTGACAGATATGCTAAATCTGTTGATTAACTACTGAAAGCTTACAACAAGAAGAATCCAAAGAAAATCCAATAAAAAAACAAAAATTTTATATAGGTGATATGCGCATTTGCAAATTTGGTCCCTTTTGGCCCCTTATAGCTCCAAAAGGAAACAAGTTATTAAAAATACCTAATTGTTAAGAGCTATGTTAATTTTTCATATAAAGGAACCCATTTAAGCAAAAAACTGCATCAAAATCGGACAGAAAGTTAGAAATGAATATTTTTGAGATTTGCCCATTTGGGCCCTGAACGGTACATCTGACGTGAAATCCGTTGACATTCACCAGATTGGAAATTTCCTCAGGAGTACAAAGAAAGAAACCCCATCAAATTCTGATAAATTATAAAGATTCTACAACCCAATATATGAAAACACCCAATGTGTCCCTTTTTAGAAAACGGGAAGGACCACAATAACAAAAACAAATTTAACTCTGCCTTTAGTGCCAAGGAACATTGTGTACAAAATTAAGTAAGGATAGATCAACTGGCACTTAAGTTATTTACCAAAAACAGAAATGTCTACAGACGATGTCAATGAAAATTGGAGTTTGAAAAAGCAGAAATATAGAGTTTAAAAAAGTAGAAATTTCCAGTTTTCAAAAGTCGAAACTTTGAATTGAAAAGACAAAATTTTGACTTTAAATAACAAAGTACCGAAGTTACCATCAATTTATTTTCTGCAAGTTTAAAAAAAGTCGAAAATACAAGTTTTAAAAAATAGAAATTTTGAGTTTAAAAATGTCTTCTTTCTTGTCTTGTTTTTTTTTTTTTTTTTGTTCATCACACATTAATCCATGTATTTTTAGTGAAATCGTTTGCTATCTTTCTGCATCTATCACCACTTCTTGCCTCTTTAATCCCTATATCCCTTGGTAGCAAGACGTATCGGCCATATTGTAATTTCGGACTTGGACGTTTCGGCCATAACCTTATCAGTAATACGTTAATTCAATGAAAACATTTTACATAGTTGTGTCTTACTTGTTTTATAACACAGTTTTCTAATATCTTAATCTGATAATTTATGTAATGTTGGTGAAAAAATTCAAGTGCATTAATGATGTTTTCATAATGATTAAGTTGTTTGTTAATTGGAAAACAAAATAACAAATGAAGTTATGTTTTGATAGTTTTTGGTTGGTTCCAAATAATGCTTGAGCATTCTGTTGAAAGTCAATGACAGTCGTCAGGTTAGTATTAGTATATCTGACCCCGAACTACGACAAACTTCGACAACATTCGATAAAATCTTAAAATAACTACTTGATTACAATTTATACAATATTTTCTTGTCTAAAAAAGTCGGGAGTAAATGCTGCTTCTAAACGGTTAACCTGGTCATGTTGAGATATGTTTGTGACCAACATCGAAAGCAGTTTATAGAAGTAATTGGCTATTTGTCGTTTGCCAAGATCAAGGACGTATAATGATAATTATAAGTCCTTGCCAAGATAAGATTTATACGGGCCGAAACGTCCAAGTCCGAAATTGCACATGGCCGAAATTTCATATGACCGAAGTGTTTTAGGGCCGAAACGTCTCGAAATCTATCCCTCTTACAGGATCAGTTGCGACCACGGGCACTTGTGGAAGAAGAGAGGGGGGACTGACATATTTTATGAAACAAGTGCCTGTGGTTACGACTACATATTGTTTTCATAGGGTCATTTTTTGATCACTATCGATGTGTTTTTCCACCTTGTGATAGAAGACGGACTGATATTTTCCAGTAGTAAGTATTTACACTTACAATTTAGGTTTCAAGTTACCGCACCTGTATCCTTCGCTGCTCCGCTGCGTGTCAGTTTTTAGAATGAATTCGAAACTGAGCATTAGATTCTAATATTTCACCAAAGAATTGTGAAATACGAAAAAATAAATATAATAATATAAAATATTAACATTTATGTATAAAATTTACCGACTTTCAGAGATAAAAGGAATGCGAAACTACGGTGAGGCTCTATTCGTCGAAATTCAGCCTCTTCTTTTCTTGGCTCTGCATTTGTTCTTCGTTTGGTATGTTATACCTTCCAGGTAACTTCATGGTTGAATTTTTTACGCAAATTTAATCATAATCAATCTGTATGAAATTCATAATTTTATTCGGATCACTTGAACTTGGCGACCACAATACTGGAATACTAGTATTGTTCACAATACTGGAATAAAAATTTTATTCCAGTATTGTATTCCAGTATTGTACCAGTATTGTGGTCGCCAAGTTCATAGTAATATAAAGTTTATAGGGTATGGTATTTTATGATAAAAAGAATATTAAAGTAAAAAAGGGTTGTTATTTTGTTTATTAGGTGATCAAAGGTGATAACTGGTAGTTGAATTAGAATGAGGAGGTAATTAGTATGTGATCAAACGTGATTTATCGAAATTTAATTAAAGGCTTAAAACACAATTTAATTAACAACCCTATTAGTATGACAAGCCATATTGCATAATTATTGTATATTGAGTAACCAAGTCGCTGATATGACATGACATTGAGTAAAAGAAACTGCAAATGTCAATCCGTTTCCACACAATATGTCCGTCCTTGAAAGAATTTAGCTAACTCTAACCAGAAACAAGTTCAAATATCTTAATAACTGGACCATAGTAAAAACTCAATGAAGAAGACAACACAGAGGCTGCTCGACCAACTACACCTGTAACACCAGAGCTATACACGCAACACATAAAGAAGAACAAGGTTTTCAGGAACAAGAGAGGCTGTACTGCAGGTCAATGGCAGAGAAAGATGACGCACCAAGCTGGACTACAGAGTTCAAAACTCAGATTGCAAACGGTACCATAACATCATTGACAAAAACCAAAGACCATAGACTTATGGAGACAAGACTCGCACCACTGTAACAGCAAATGTGCCGTACAGTTTCCCACCGACACAGTAGGAACAGGGACACCAAGTCAAAAGAACAAGAAAAGCTGACGAGACTGAGTACCAATACAACAGACATTCCAGGTTCAGACAGTGATGAAGAACATACTCAAAATGACCCGTAGAGATCGCCAGACATAACCCAGCTATCAGCATGCTGAGTACCCACGGACCCATGGACACCAAGACATTTGACCAGACGAGGCTAACTCTTCTGACTGCAGCAGTGTTTGACACCCGACAACAACAGTGACAAATTATTTAATGCTATATCTTGTGTTTTTAGTCTGAAGTGTATACTGTTATGAGATAGAATAAATCATCGAAACACAATATATCTTTTTTCATTTGACAATGTTCTGACAATATTAAAACATGACATAATATCACCTATAAATTATTACCTAAAGACATAAAACGTTATAAAAACATAGTTCGTTCAAACAACAAGGTAATTATTCAATACATATATTTCTATAATTAACAATATAATCTTTTTTAATACATGTCATAATTACACCTGGAATTAACAATACAGATACAGAAACTCATAAACTTTGCCATAAATAATTACTTTGTATATATTTATATAACACTTCATAAATACATTATTCAAAAATACAATATACAAAATTCAAATTTTTCAACAATACTGGAATAAAATTTTTATTCCAGTATTGTGGACAATACTAGTATTCCAGTATTGTGGTCGCCAAGTTCAAGTGATAATTTGGGTGGACAGTCAGGGGCATCACCAAAAACAGTTATAAATTTTATAACTATTTTCAGTTATTTTAATTTTCAATAAATAATGGGAAATGGTTATTTTTGAATTTCTTTGATCTTTAAATCCTGATTGTGGCCACAATAAATTTTTCTCATTTGTGTTGGTATTTTTCTTTGATAAATAATAATACAATAATACAATATTTTATTAGGGTAAACACATTTACAATAAATGGTCATAACTCATAAACAAATACTTTCAAACTAACATAATTCTAGCAATACTAATTTCCTGAAGTGGCGGTGACATTTGGCAGAGATTGACATTTATCAATAACTAAATACCGAAGTTACTGTGAATTTTGATTCTGCATATGCGCATTTCGACAGCTTATGTCTCTTCAGTGCAGATAAAATCTAAACATGTGGAAGACCATAATGTCAAAGATGTTTAAAAACTGATAGAGAACAAATTACAAATCAATGTATTCAATTAAAGCCTTAAGTAATATTATTAGTATGTTTATTAATGCTATTTTTTACCCTTGCGGGTTGACAGCATACATATACAAAACACAAACAATTATAAACAATGAAACATATATACATTACAATAAAAACAATAAACAATAAAAATTATGCATCTATTTTGAGTCCACTCTCCTCAGTGCTAGTGACTTTGAATGAAAGGGGCAGCAAGGTGCATAAGACAATCAGATGACAAAATATTTTCCAAAAATCTCCTTGTATTTTGAACTGCTGTTTAAAATGAAATACAGGTTATATTTTGTAAACATGGTAAAGGAGTTTATTTTTAAATTATTTCTTTTCAATTTTTGGATCAGTTCCTGTCTGTAGATAGCACATGCCAGGCAATGGATAAAACAATGTTCCTCATTTTCGACACTAGGTAGTACATTTTAGACAAGTTCTGCTTTTTGGGGGAATACTTTTATACCTTCCTCTCTCAATTGCAAGAGAGTGGGTAATCCCTTTTGGGATTCAAAGCCAGAGATGTTTTTTGATATTGCCTACCTCCGAGGCAGGCAATATAAAAAAACATCTCTGGCTTCGAATCCAAAAGGGATTAGAGAGTGGGCACTTATCCTACATGTCATATATTTACTAAGTGTAGCTCTATCTACTTTATATTTGCAGATGTCTACATAAGGAGCTCTTGTATTAATTTTATGAATATTATTGTAAAATTCTTTTTTTTTTATTTTCATTCAATTTTTATACGACCGCAAAAATTTTGCAGTCGTATTATGGTATGACGCTGGCGTCTGCGTTGGCGTTGGCTTTGGCGTCTGTGGACAGCATAACTTTGGTTCTAGTGAACGGATTGTTACCAAATTTTAACATGATGTTTGATGGCACAAACTTAAGCCCGGGTTTTAATTTCGCGTTCCCTGCCCAACCTGTTTTTGAAAAAGAGGCAAAAAAGGGGCCAAAAAAGGGGTTAAATTAGGTATTTTCGTGTCTGTGCAGCATAACTTTGGTTCTAGTGGACAGATTGTTTTCAAATCTTAGTATGATGTTTCTTGGAACATTCTTGAGAAACGTTTTTTTTCCTTTAGTTTTTGGCCCCACCCATTTCAGAATTAGGGGCCAAAAAAGGGGTGAAATTTGGTGTTTTCACATATTTGACTGTAGAATCTTTATTATTTATTGGATTTTGATGGGGTTTGTTTCGATGTGCTCCTGAGGAAATTTCCAATCTGGAGTATGCCAACGGATTTCACGTAGCATGTACCGCTCACGAGATAAATGGGGCCCAACAGGGGCTAGTCTCAAAAAAATTTTTTTTTTTTTATTTTAAGTCCTATTTTGATGCAGTTTTTTCAATGGATTCCTTGTGAAAAATTAATATGGCACTCAGCTATTAGATTTTTGGTAACTTGTTTCCTTTCCCAGCTTTGAGGGCCGAAGGGGCCCAAATTGGGAATTTGCAGATTATGTAGAATTTCTATTTTTCATCGGATTTCAATGGGATTTTTTTCTTTGGATTCCCCTAGATCTAAGCTTTCAGAGGTATGTCAACGGAATTGGCGTAGCTCTTACCGTTTATGAGCTACAAGGGGTCAGAGGGGCCAAAATTGCAATTTTTCTAAATATGTCAAATCTTTATTTTTCATCGGATTTTGATGGGATTTTTTTCTTTGGATTCCTCTTGATCTAAGCTTTCAGTAGTATGTCAACGGATTTTTTGTAGCTCTTACCGTTTCTGAGCTACTAGGGGTCAAAGGGGCCAAAATTGCAATTTTTTTAAATATGTCAAATCTTTATTTTTCATCGGATTTCCATGGGATTTATTTCTTTGGATTCCTCTTGATCTAAGCTTTCAGAGGTATGTCAACGGATTTGGCATGGCATATACTGTTTCCGAGTTACAAGGGGTCAAAGGGGCAAAAATTGCAATTTTTCTAAATATGTCAAATCTTTATTTTTCATCGGATTTTGATGGGATTTTTTTGTTGGGATTCCTCTTGATCTAAGCTTTCAGTAGTATGCCAAAGGATTTGGCGTAGCTCTTACCTTTTCCCAGTTACAAAGGATCAAAGGGGCCAAAATTGCAATTTTTCTAAATATGTCAAATCTTTATTTTTCATCAGATTTTGATGGATTTTTTTTTTTATTTCTATGGATGTAAAGTGTTAGTTGATAGTAACATATTTTGCATAGCTCTTACAGTTTTTTTATCAATAAGTGATCAAAAGGGTTGATTTTTCCATAGTTTGTTTCCAGCTAATAACTGTCAAGCTTCTTTTTGTGTCTATCTAATTATTGTGTCAGGCTCTTTACTGTGTCCACATTCACTTTGAACAACTTTTGTTGAAATTTCAGTGATTGACATGCTGCGGTTGTATCATGCTGCGCTCGGCATAGCCCTTTATTGTTGTTGGTTTTGAATGGCCTGATCCAGAATTCTTCGCTGAATAAGTGCCATATTTAGTTTAATATTGTGAGGGTTGGACTTCAGGTGGCTTAGAACTAGATTATTTATAATTTTTGTCACTGAGGAAACCCATTTGTTGTTTTGGGGAATATTACTGTATATTTTACCCACTAAATTATTGTGCGAGTTTGAAATATGTTCCCAGAATTTGATTATTAGGGTACTTTAAGGGGATATCTATTAAGTTCGGGTAGGCAGGCAAGGCCATCCTTAACAAATTGTTTGTTTGCTGTTTATCGACTAACAATTTTGGATGTGAGAAGGTGGGTAGGTGAATTATTTTTTTTTCTAGAAAAAGTCAAAAAGGGGTTAATTTTAAAAAAAAATGTGCTAAAAATTGAATAAAAATATTTTCCTCAATGATTTTTTGAGAAGGTAGGATTTTTATGAGTAGGTTGATAAACAGCAAACAAACAATTTTTTAAGGGTGGCCCAATATTTGTTGCCTTGCTATGTAAACCGAGAACTTCTTTAACAAAGTTAATGTGTAAGTGTTCAAAGGGATCTGTGTCCTTGAAGTTAAAGTCAACACCCCAAATTTCACATCCATATAATAGAATGGGGCTATTAACATTTCCTTTATAATTTGAAACCATAACATCTGATACGCACCATCAGGAACATGATACGCAAGTTGGTCAAAGTCAAGTCCCTTTGGGACAAGCCATGCGGTTTTGTTGTTAAAAGTTTCATGAATCAGAGCTTGTTGAAAATTTGACGTGATGTAGAAGAAATAACCAATTTTAGTTATTTGTGGAATTTTTGCTAAGGGAGATCATTCAAAAATTGAAAAATCTAACCAATAAAGGTTACGAAATTTATAACTGTTTTTGATGATGCTCCTGACTGGTGGAAGAGCTCAGACAAATTTGTACCACCCCATTTATCTCTTCTAGACTTCTTCAATGACTTCAAGTTAACTGTTTGCTTTTTGGAAAAGGTTACAGAAACATGACTATTGGGGAGTGGTGCTTATTTCAACCATAGACTTAATATGATGATAGGTGCAACCTACGCTACAGAAGGGCGTCAAGAAAAAACTAGAGCAGTACTCCTTTGATGTGTTGTAAGGATAGGTTGAATATTGAATTTGCATATTTTTGCATTGAGGATTGTAATATAAGCAGGCATAACCTGAAAATGCGAGCGGAGCTAGATCTACTACATCGGCACATGAATAATGAAGCAAACGGAGAGAAAAGGGAGAAAACAATTCTTAAATAAAAAAATGACAAGAAACAAATGAAAAAAAAAAAAAAAAAAACTAGGGATGTCAAAATGTATGAAAAATACCACTCGAGTACTCGGATTCGATAACTGAGTATACTCGAGTACTCGGTGATCTTTTGAAACGAAAAGTACTAGACTTAAAGATTCTTATCATTCAATGATACATAACTACAATATTAACAGGAACACCAATCACAGTTTGTGTACCATTATAGCCAATCAAAGGATTAAACAACATTCAATTAAAGCGAAATTATAAACAAGTTTTTCTTTAACAACTTGTTTTTGTTTAGTAACACGCTTGTGTGATTAATCAAATTGTTTCAATCATAACTAATGCTTATATAAACATCTGGGGAAGACACGGTTAACATCAAATAAATTTCCAGTAAAGAATATTATTTGATCACAAAGTGTATACATTTTTCAGCTTTTCAGTTATTAGAAATATGACCAAACAGCCGATTCATTCAAAGGCACTATTGAGCCGCAAATGCGTCTTTAGGTAACAATCTTGCCGTTCAGCTACATGTACCTACATATTTAAGTTAAATCGATTCCTCAGATGTATCATTTTAATTTCAAATGTCTATATAAAGCATGTCGATTTTTGTCAAAGCAACAGCAACAAATTTGCTCCAATGTGTACGAAAAGAAAAGTCTGCTGAGAATTGATATGTTAAAAAAATGTTATAGTTATTTCTGCCCATATCTTACACCTGTTATGACAAAGGGTTCAGATTTCATTGTTTTTCATTGTTTTTGGATTTTTAGGTGAAAAGGTTTTTTTTTTTTATTTACTTTTTTTTGAGAAAATGATTTTTTTTTATAATTCAAAACTATTTCGCATTTTTCAGATTTTGGTTTTTGTTATAAGAGAAATCGCTTGTAAGAAATTGAACATGATCAAAAAAGTATTTAGGTAGATATTTGCTTTTGAATTTTAAGTAGCATAGACTGACTACGCGTTTCTTTAGACGTTCAAAGCGTAATGCTCTGAAATATGGAGGCAGTCATATTAACAAAGAGAATGGCAGTTTTAATGCCGAGTATTAGAGTACCGATTAGGTACTGGATATTCGTATTCTGAGCGATACTCGAGTATTCGAGTACTCGTTGACATCCCTACAAAAAACTAATGATAGAGAAACAAATGTAAAAAAAACAAGATGTGTTTGTGAAAAACTACATATGCCCCCAGATTCTACAGTGAAATATATGAAAATACCCAATTTTACCCCTTTTTGATCCCTATGACCTTGACCTTTGACCTAATTTTTTTGCATATTTATGTTCCTCTTGACAAGACCTATACACTTGTCAAGTATTAAAAGTCTATCTTACATAGTTCAAAAGTTGTTTATTACCATAAAAAACCCAATTTACCCCTTTATTCTGAAACAGATGAAGTCCCTTTGGGCGTCTTGTTTATTGAAATGGTTTTAATTGTTAAAAGTATCTGTTTAAACATGCTATAAGAAACTTACAGAAAAATACTGCATCAAGATCCGACAAAAAATTGAAAAATTCATTTTTTTCCATTTGTCCCCCTTTAGGCCTCTTGTTTCTCAAAAATGGTAAATGCTACCTCAAATCTGTCTACATACTCCAGATGCGCAATTTTATTAGCAATAACATAAAACAAACCCCTTCTCAATGCGATAAATAATAAGGATTCTACTGTCAGATATGTGAAAACAGCCAAATTCACCCCTTTTTAACCTGTGACCTTGACCTTTGACCTGAACTAATTTTTTTTGCATATTTATGTTCCTCTTGACTAGACCTATACACTTGCTAAGTATCAAAAGTCTACCTTATATAGTTCAAAAGTTATAGCCAAGGTTAAAGTTTCGGACGCACAGACAAACAGACAGACAGACAAGACAAAAACAATATGCCCCCCGATCCTCGATCTGGGGGCATAAAAATAAACAAACACGCCATAAAACTAAAACACTAGCTAGTAGTACGAACCGTTTCCCCTTATAAACACTGGAGGTATCATCAGGTGCTGGATCAATACTAAAATGTTCCCATTTGTGAAATTGAAATGTTAGTAAACAAAAAGTCCTTGGAGGTTTCGTTGTTACCCCAGCTCAGGAAAGTAGAAGAAAGAAAGCATACATATCGAAAAATTCTTCCTAAACCGAGTACCAAATGGAATAATGTACAACCATAGCCATTTGGACAACTTAGTCAGTGCAGTTCAAATCAAAAGAGTTATGTGAATAAAAGAAGATCAACACTTAAACGAAAATAAGAAAAAGCAAAACAAAAGGTCTACTTAGCACACAAAACAAGTTACCAAGTTAAAGAATGTAAAAAAAAATAAATAAAAAAACACCCCTTGGTAAACACCACATAATTTATGGCCCGTGCCTTAAATATGTAACCCGCTTGCGACCATCTTTGATGAGGTGCGACCTGCTGGGTATTGGTTTTTATTTATTTTTAAAAAATTTGTTTTATTTTCTTAATTTTATACGACCACAAAAATTTTGTGTTCGTATTATGGTATGGCGCAGTCGTCGTCGGCGTAAAATTGGGTATTTTTGTGTATGTGGACAGCATAACTTTGGTTCCAGTGAACAGATCATTTTCAAATTTTAGTATGATGTTTCTTGGCACATGCTTTAGCCCGGGCTATAATTTAATGTTCCTGGCCCCGCCCATTTTAGAAAAAGGGGCCAAAAGGGGTTATTTGACTGTAGAATCTTTATTATTTATCGGATTTTGGTTCTTTCAGTAAACTCCTTAGAAAATTTCCAATCTGGAGTATGCCAATGGATTTCACGTGGCATGTACCGTTTACGAGATAAATGGGGCCCAAAAGGGGCAAATTTCAAAAATTTCATTTTTTTATTTTTAGTCTGTAGCTGTTACTGTTTCGGAGCTATGAGGGGCTGAAAGGGGCCAAAATTGTAAATTTACAGATTACCTTAAATTTTTATTTTTCATCGCATTTCGATGGGATTTTTTTCTTTTGATTCCTCTTGATATAAGCTTTCAGCATCATGTCAATGGATTGGGCGTAGCTCTTACCGTTTCTGAGCTATAGAGGGTCAAAGAGGAGTCATAAGGGCTAAATTTTATTTTCCCTAGTTTGTGTCCAGCTAATTACTTGGTCAATCTCCTTATTGAGTCCATCTAATTATTGTGTCAAGCTCTTTCCTATGTCCATACTCACTTTAAATTACACTTTTTCAAATTTCAGTGGACGACATGCTGCGCTCGGCGTAGCCCTTTATTTTTTTTTGGGAGGGGGGGGGGGGTAGAAACTGTCTAAGGACCACTGTGTGTAGTTTGGTTCTGTTTCAGAGAAGAGGACAAGCTGTTTTCCCATAGGGTCCAGGGTCCATTGTCAAAATTATGTTCACCGCTGCCATTCATCTTCGGTACGGACCTACATCAGATACACTTTTTAAAGGCAGGGGGTACCAAACAGTTTGCTTCATGAGACGATGGGTATGTGATATAACCCTATACCACAAATTTGGCGCACAAATTTAATACATACCGGGATATACAAGTATTATCTGCTATTGCTTTAAGCTGCATATTTAAAAACATTCAAAATCTGACTTTGAAATGCCAATGTTTTGACAACATAAATTATTGTTCCTACATGAAATGACCTGACAATTCTGGTTTCGCTTTCTGTCAAATTGGGGAAAAAGAAAATACCAAAAACAAAAAAAAATATTCATGTACCGGTATTGCTGTAAAACAGTTCTTTTAAAAACCACCATAGGACTTGTAGCTTGAGCAGATGAAAGAAATGATGACAAAAATCCCTTTGAGTGCCTTAAAATACTAGGCATACTTGTATTTGAAAAACTGTTAACACCAAAATGTTGGCGAAAATCAGCGTTTAATTTGCAATCTTAAATGAGTATGACAAAGAAATAAATGAGGTGTGACCACTCTTCCGTGAATTTATTTCATTCAGCATACCCATTTTGCGAATGCATTTAATCTGGGGAGGGGGGGCTAATCTTCTCCAAAGCTGTCTTAACAGGTCATCTTTTATGTATACACCATCTTCACAAAATTAATTCAAATGCATTTTCAAACATTTATAGATAAAAGATTCAGCTACTGAACTTGCCAATTGGATGCAATTTTGGAAGATTTTTACAATTTTTGTAGGCTCTTGTTAAAATTTTTTGTATAGGACCTCCAGAACCAAACTAAACCAACTGCCATTTTGATGTGTAAATGTAAACTCTCACAATAAAAAAAAATGTTTTGGTTCTCGGTGTCCTTTGGGTAGTGCAATCTCCCCAAACACCGTGTAAAATGGCTTAACAAAGGGCTATTTACAGCAAACAAAGGGCTATTTACAGCAATGTTAGACTGCCAATTTGTCAGAAAACATGCATGCTAGTGTGGGATATATTAATTTTATTTCTAGTAAGTACACATACCAGAACCCGACCTTACAAGATTTTAGACATTTTAAAAAAATCTCACGACTAAATTGCCATTGTCTTCTATATACTTTTAGATTGAAAAAAAAAAGTTAATACTTGCAGATATGATAGTGTGATAATGTGAAATTAAATTTACTGTTTATAGCTGTAAATGTAAATTATCAAAATGGAGTTGTGAGTTACAAGTATATATCGAATTATTATAACTAATACTTGTAAATATATAATAAGATTTAAATGATTTCAGGTTAAAAAAATATTGTTCAAATTTTCACAATTTAGGGGGACAGGAACCTTATTTTTAGCTCTGGATGATTTGTTCCTTGAAAGGGCAAGGGGTAAAAATTCTTTCCAAATGTTAATGTCAGAAAATCAGTTCATTTGTATAACTGGTAGGATGATTCTTTTTACTAAAAATTAAAAAGGCTATAATTTCTGGGACATGGGTTTTCTAAATATTTATCACTAATGTAGATTTGTATGAAACTTCATTGCAGTTGAAAAATCAAAAGATGTTTGAGAAGATCAGAATGGTTTTTGCCTATACAAGTCTATACAATAATCAGTTTGTCAGGATGTGAGGTCAAAATCAAGTATGCCTTCGGCATTGGGCACACACTATTTTAGCTAAAAGAAAGTAAATTACTCACGTAGGATCAGCGTACTCGGTTGATTTTTGTTAATGTCAAATGATGACACATTCCGTGGAGTAAATGTTCCATGTTATTTGTTGTAATAAAGTGTCGATTAATGATAGAATAACAAGATCTTTGTCTGCTTGTCATACATTCCATTTATCCTTCCCATGATACATCATCCTGACGTCATCTAAGCTGGTTCGTGTATTTCCGTGTATATGAAGTACGGAAAATAAATAGACAAACAGTTGCAATGAAAAATATTTAACCTACGATTACTTACTTATTTTTTTAAATAATTCGGACATGTCTTTTTTTTTAAAGTGTCAGAAATTGTCTGAAATGTATCACGGAACTGTCGTTTTTCGTGCGCACGCCAGATGGCCGTTTTACCGGAAAGGGAAGTAAATCTCCCTGGACGAAAATTTTCAGAATGATCAATATATTTTTATTTTTTGTGATCAATATATTTTTATTTTTTTGTATCTTGATTTTTTTTCTTATTTCTTTACCATGTATACATGATACCATAAATGCGAACTCCACTCGCATAAAAACTAGTTAACTTAATGTATGAATATGGCCACACTGATGTAATCTTGTGTGATTATTACTGCATCCTTTCGTGTTTTTAACTACTTCATTTCTACAAATGATTATGAGAATTGTTGCAGGCTACATTCACATGTAACCGTGCCTTTATTCCACCACAATAACAATAAGCAATGATTCATTCATCGTGGAATACATAACTACCCTTGGGTATTTAATCAACAATAAAAATACCCTAGGGAATTATTTCCGATTGAATGAAGTGCACTAGTGTATCTATTTCAACATAATCCGGAAGATACATGTATACACCAGGAATGAATTTATGCTTACTATAAACATTATAAACAAAAGAAGTCCTTTTGAATTAATTAAGAACATGGTAATGATCAGAAATTTTCTGGAGATGCATGATGTAACTTGGATTTTGGACAAGATCATCTGCCAACACATGCAAGCTAATGAGGAACAAAATAACTGTTTGCTGTTTTCTATTTAAATGCACACTGGCCGAGGTATGGAAACGTTTCGCACCTGATGAAAGTCGTGAACAATTAAAAAATATTTAAAAATAAGTAATTGAAGATCATGTTCAGAGTGAAGATATGGTATCTTGCCATCTAAGAACAGTCCCAAATTAAACTCATTCACAAAAATAAGGCAATTAACAGAGCAAGGCATAAACATTTCTGAACTTTCAGGGGCAGATTTAGGGATTCAGAGGCATGCACCGCCTAAAACCGAAAATCAGGGTTTTCACAAAATGTCTCTGCTCACTTTCGCTTGCTTTTCATTAGCATCCCTCTATCTTAAAATTCTTGATGTGCATCTGACTTCAATTTACATATGATGTTTTTATCTTTGCCCCTGATTTCAAGTAAATCTTATGTTAACAAATGCTATGCTATGTTAACAAAGTTGATATCTTGCTCCGACTGTCGGTAACGAAAACGATTATTACATTCCAGTCGATGGGGAATGCAGAATTTTGCCTTTTAAGTATGTGGGAAGCGGATCCATCATAAAAATTTACCTTAAAATGGGGAAGGATGTTATGCATGACACGGAAAATGCTAAGTCCCTATGTACAAAATGCACCAGGGAAAGGGAAGTTGTTTTATAAGAGTGTGTAAAATATTCTTCAACTAGTGGAATGGGAAAGTTGAGAAACAAAATTGCAGAATTTCATGAAAAGGAACTGATTATGACCCCTTTGTAAAGTTCTATTTACAAATTATCAAAAGGTGTCATGAGCAGGATGCTAATAAAAACCACTGGACCAATTTTATTATACCCCCGCTCTGAAGGAGGGGGGTATACTGTTTTACCTCTGTCCGTCCGTCCGTCTGTCCGTCCGTCCGTCACACATATTTTCGTCACATTTTTCTCGGCAACTACACATGTCAGCCACTTGATATTTGGTATGGTGCATCAGTATGGGGTCCTATTCTGCGCCTCCCCTTTTGGGCCATTTCAAATCACTACTTCCTGTTTACCGACTTTGTGCCTTTTTTCTTTTATTTTCAAAATTGTGACATTTTCGTCGCATTTTTCTCAGCAACTACACATGACAGCCTTTTGATATTTGGTATGGTGCATCAGTATGGGGTCCTATACTGTGTCTCCCCTTTTCAGCCATATCGAATCGCTACTTCCTGTTTACCGACTTTGTGCTTTTTTACTTTGTTTTCAAAAATTCAACATTGTCCGATTTCAATGAAATTTGGTTTCCCAATAGATATAATTGATGTTGCGACTTCAAAACCTGTGTTGAAAATTGTTAGATGACCGCCATTTTCAAAATGGCCGACAAAAAAAGCGGGAAAATTCAACATTGTCCGATTTCAATGACATTTGGTTTCAAAATTGGTCTTTATGTCGTAACTTCAAACCTGATGTTAAAAATTGTTCGTTGACCGCCATTTTTAAAATGGCCGCCAAAAAAGGCAGGAAAATTCAACATTGTCCGATTTCAATGAAATTTGGTATCCAACTGGATATTGATGTCGCTACTTCAAAACTGGTGATGAAAATTTGTTTGCTGACTGTCATTTTCAAATGGCTGCCCAAAAAGGTGGGAAAGTTAAACATTGTCTGATTTCAACGAAATTTGGAATCCAAATGGATATTAATATTGCGACTTCAAAACCGGTGTTGAAAATTGTTCGTTGACCGCCATTTTCAAAACGGTCGCCAAAAAGGCGAGAATATTCAACATTTTCCAATTTCAATGAAATTTTGTTTCCAAATAGGTATTGATGTCACAACTTCAAAACTGATCTTGAAAGTTGTTCGCTGACGGCCATTTTAAAAAAGGCTGCCCAAAAAGGCAGGAAAATTTAACATTGTCCGATTTCAATGAAATTTTGTTTCCAAATAGATATTGATGTTGCGACTTCAAAACCGATGTTGAAAATTGTTCATTGACTGCCATAAATTTACAAAGTGATGTCTCGACTTCAAAACTGGCATTGAAAGTGGTCCTTAGCCAGAACATATTTCGTCAAAAAAGCCCAACAAAGAAATATAGTAAAACATTATCAGACTTTAAATACAGTTCAAGACATGCAAGATATGTTGTTCGAGCTACCAAAGTTTGAGAGACTGAAGATCAACTGTATAACTTACAATGTTAGCTTGATTGTGGCAACTGAAAGCCAGGTGAGCGATACAGGCTCCTGGGAGTCTGGTTTACATTTTTCGGTAGTACATGTATATTGGTTGGACATTGGTACTAGAGGATGAATCATTATCAGATTTGAAGCATTTACTACCATCAATTTGATCAAGGCCTATTAACATACTTGGAAAATGAGTTCCTTTATTATTGAAGTTATTTGGACAGTCTGTGTCAGCCATGGCCCAGGTGAGCGATACAGGCTCTTGAGAGCCTCTTGTTAAATGCCCAACCTACGGAAGTAGGGAGTGGGGCATATATAGCTTCTTTTCTTGGAAGGATGTATGCTTTTATCATCAAACTTCATATAAATACACATTAGGGTATAATTAAACAAAAATCATAATAAAAATTTATCCAACCCACCAACTTCATGCTTCACTGATCATGGAAAAAAGCAGGATAGAATGATGTTTATCCTCTTGTTTTAAGTTTCTTTTCTGTGAAGAATTTATGCTATTTTCATCAAACTTCATATAAATGCACATTAGAGGGTGTAACTAATAAAAGTCATGATAAAAATTTACCCATGCAATCAACTTCATGCTTCATTGATCACGAAAAACCGGGATAGTGTGAGGTTTGCATACAGATTTATTAAGGGCCCACCAAAAAAGTTGTGGACACCCAATAGTAATCAGTCTCTCTGTCCGTCCGTCAGAAACAATTGTGTCTGAGCTATAACTTTTTCTCTTTTGAGAAAGGCTTTTGATATTTGGCACGTGGGTAGATCACCTCAAGGCAACGTGTTGCATAGCTTGGTTGGTGACCCTTGACATTGACCTTTGACCTCAGGGTCACATTTATGCTTTTTCAATGACAAAGTCGTGTCAAGGCTATAATTTTTTTCTCAGTTGAGATACAGGCTTTTGATGTTTTGCATGTCGATAGATCACCTCAAGGTGATGTGTCGCGTACCTTGGTTGGTGACTCTTGACGTTTGACCTCAGGGTCACATTCATGCTTTTCAAAGACAATGTCTTGTCTTGGCTATCATTCTTCATGTCCCCGAGAATCTAAGGTTTAAGGGGGGGGCATAAAGTTTTTGTCCTGTCTGTCTGTCTGTTTGTTTGTCTGTTTGTCCAAAGAAAAACTTTAAAACTTTAACATAGGGTATATCTTTTGAATGGTAAGTGATAGCTATATCATGTTTATAGGGCTCTCATATTTTGCATGTGTATTCCTTGTGGCAAGACCTTTCAAATGATACCAAAATTTTTGATCTTGTGACCTTGTTTCCATTCTGTGAAAGACTTATGCTATCATAATTAAACTCTATATTGATAAAATTGTCAGTATGATATTAAAAAGACCTATAAAAAATTATCCCTGACAGGCTAGCACCAACTTCATACTCTACTGATCATGAATTATAGCATTGTTCAAACATTTGAGAGGTGGGAGCACTGTATCATTTATGTCTTAGACTCATACTCTTGTTTGTTTTTATGCCCCCGTGAAACGAAGTTTCGGGGGGCATATAGTTTTTGGTCTGTCTGTCTGTTTGTCTGTTTGTCAACAAAAAACTTTAACATTGGGTATATCTTTTGAATGGTAAATGATAGGGCTCTCTATTTTGCATGTGTATTCCTTGTGGCAAGACCTTTCAAGCAGTACCAAAATTTTGGACCTCGTGACCTTGACCTTGACATGTGATAGACTTTTTGAAAAAAATAATATACTTTAACATTGGGTATATCTTTTGAATGGTAAGTGATATGGCTTTCATAGTTTGCATGTGTATTCCTTGTGGAGAGACCTTTCTAACCATACCAAAATTTTGGACCTCATGACCTTGACATGTGATGAACTTTTTGAAAAAAAATAATAAACTTTAACATTGGGTATATCTTTTGAATGGTGAGTGAGATGGCTTTCATATTTTGCATGTACATTCCTTGTGGCAAGACCTTTTAATTGGTACCAGAAAAGTTGACCTTGTGACCTTGACCTTGGCAGTTGTGAACAACTGCATAAAAACTTTAACATTGAGCATATCTTTTGAATGGTAAGTGATAGGGCTTTCATAGTTTGCATGTGTACTCCTTGTGGAGAGACCTTTCAGTTCGTACCAGAATATTTGGCCTTGTGACCTTGACCTTGGCATGTGACTGTCCAGTAAAATTTCACCAGAAAAATGAAATTATATTTTGTTTTATTTTATATATATAGAATTATGACGAAATGTTTCTTGATATCTATAGAATTTTTTTTGTAAAAAAGAATTTTTAAATCATTCAGCATATTTTCTTCATTTATTCACTTTCGTTTTACAGGTATTTATATATGTATTATATATATCAACTAGAAAACACGAGGGGACTTTATAAACATAAGTGGATGATATAAATCGGATAATGGTTTTTATGAAATAAAAACGATACGCTAGGCTATGGAATAGCCTTGGATAGAAAATTGCGTGTTTGATTGACAAGTTTACTCAAATCAATACTTGAAGTAAGCCTTTCTCGGTACTTCTTTGTAATTCTATTGGTCTGCACATGTGATAAAACAGTCACTGATTCGATCAAACCTCTCATTTTTTGCCAACAGCAACTTAAAGTTGTTTCGTGCTTTTGTTTTGTTTTTTATACGACCGCAAAAATTTTGCGGTCGTATTATGTTATGGCGCAGTCGTCGGCGTTGGCGTCTGTGGCCAGCATAACTTTGTTTCTAATTTCAGTATGTGGTTTCTTGGCATAATGGCTATCCCGGGTTTTAATTTCGGGTTTATGGCCCCACCCGTTTCAGAAAAAGGGGCCAAAAAGGGGTAAAATTGGGTATTTTTGTGTCTGTGGACAGCATAACTTTGGTTCCAGTGAACAGATCATTTTCAAATTTTAGTATGATGTTTCTTGGCACATGCTTTAGCCCGGGCTATAATTTTATGTTCCTGGCCCCACCCGTTTTAGAAAAAGGGTCCAAAAGGGGTTAAATTGGTTGTTTTCACATATTTAACTGTAGAATCTTTATTATTTATCGGATTTTGATGGGGTTTCTTTCAGTAAACTCCTTAGAAAATTTCCAATCTGAAATATGCCAACGGATTTCACGTGGCATGTACCGTTCACGAGATAAATGGGGCCCAAAAGGGGCGAATTTTAAAAATTTCATTTTTTTATTTTTAGTCCGATTTTGATGCAATTTTTTCCAAAGGATTCCAAATGAAAAATTATTGTAGCGCTCTACTTTTAGATTTTTGGTAACTTGTTTCCTTACCCAGCTATGAGGGGCCGAAGGGGGCCAAAATCGTAAATTTACA
>MJUU01066603.1:76339-92933 GCA_002080025.1 Modiolus philippinarum
CGAAGGGGGCCAAAATCGTAAATTTACAGATAACCTAAAAATTTTATTTTTCATCGGATTTCGATGGGATTTTTTTCTTTGGATTCTACTTCATGTAAGCTTTCAGTAATATTCAACGGATTTGACGTAGCTCTTGCCGTTCCCAAGCTATGAGCGGCCGAAGGGGGCCAAAATCGTAAATTTACAGATTACCTTAAATTTTTATTTTTCATCGCATTTTGATGGGATTTTTTTCTTTTGATTCCTCTTGATATAAGCTTTCAGCATCATGTCAATGGATTGGGCGTAGCTCTTACCATTTCTGAGCTATAGAGGGTCAAAGAGGAATCATAAGGAGTCATAAGGGCTAATTTTTATTTTCCCTAGTTTGTGTCCAGCTAATTACTCGGTCAATCTCCTTATTGCGTCCATCTAATTATTGTGTCAAGCTCTTTCCTATGTCCATACCCACTTTAAATTACACTTTTTCAAATTTCAGTGGACGACATGCTGCGGTCGTATCATGCTGCGCTCGGCGTAGCCCTTTATTTTTTTTTGTTTTGTTTTTTTTTTCATTCTCCTAGGGTGTTGCTTTTTTATCAGAGACAAAGTTTATTAACTAAAATGTATACATGTATTGAAGCAGTGCATGTGTGTAAATGCTTTCTAGCAATTCTGAGCATTTAATACTTCAACTATGTCTTCAGGTTTCACAGACAATCCTTACAACCAATGTGACTGAGGGGTTTTTCTAGCGCAGCATGCTATGACCACAACATGTTGACAACAAATAAATATGCACCTAGTTAGTACTTGCTTAATTCAATGTGATTGATGCAATAATAAACCTTTTACAGCACACCCAAATAAACACCGATAACTCTTTATTCTTCCGCAAAAAAAACGCAATTCTATCTCTTTCCACCTTTCGTTCTCCATTGCCTAAGTATCTCAACAATCTACAATCACGCTTTGTTTCACGCAATTGAAAAGTCTTTTATAGTATTTATATATTATTGATTATTGCACAATACCTCGTCTTTATTTATTAACTTCGGGTTTTAAATTTATACATAACTGTTCTTATTCTTTTTATCATATCTATATTTATAAATCTGGCTAAGCGATATTGCAATACCAATCCCATTATCCTCTTCAAACCTGTTCCCAGTACCACCTATAGTTAATGTTTATAATACTTTTCAACTTCCACAAGGAAACAGAAAAATTAAACCCCGCCCCGTTTTATCAGGACGAAACTGGACGCCATTTTGATTTTCGAGAATCTGAAATTCCTATTGGTCAATAGTCTTCTGTGCATGCGTTCTCCTCACTGCGCAAGCGTACTCCTCACATCCCCCCAAGAACTATCTATATAGCTAGGCTATTCCATAGCCTAGCTAATGATGAGTGATGTTACTAAAAATATCTATTATTTCATTTCTTCTCTTCTGTGTATTTCTCCACCTTTGGGGAACCAGTATTGATGATCCCTGGTGTAATCAAAGTACTGATAGTGATAACACTGATAGACAAAACACAATGAGTTGACTATAAATGTTCCAAAAAGGGGGGGTGTTTTTTTAATAATGCTTGGATAATGATTGGAGGGGTTCTTTTGGGGGACTTCTGTGTTTGCCTCCAATTGCAATCATCATTTGATGTGATTAAACTTTTCAGTTGATACAAGAATTTATTTCTACAAATTATTTTGTCAGAAGGACATTCATTGTTCAAAGTTGCTAAATGTTTCTTCTTTACTTCTAATCGGGGGCATAAGTGTTTCACAAAACACATCTTGTTTAAATGATAACTTATTTGTGATATAGACAGATTGATACTCCTAGCTAGAACATGTACATGTAGAAGATGCAATTTATTGATACACCTAAAAATCCTTGCAGTATACATGTGCATGTACCCCTGTACTGTGTACAATGATGTATGAGAGTACTGTACACAATACATACTTTTACTTATTAGCTTCTCATATTTTTATTTAGATACCAGTACCAGTAAAAACATGATCCTAACAAGTGATCCTGACTGATGATGTTACCCAGATTATGGACATGATGGAATGTAATTTAGACGCAAAAACAATACTTCAAGTTATTGAAAACTTGGTATGTATAATGTAAACATCAAGGACAGTATTCTGCAGTTATTCATATTTATATTGTAGTACATATATATGTCAGCATGTTCAGAATTTTCAAAGGTGAGCAGGATTGGAGGACATGTGATCTTGGTCTGACTGCCTCAACTTAAATACTAGTCCAAATATTTGACTTTTATTACTTTAATTTATAGTTCTATAGTATCAGTAAGCACAGTGATAAGTAAGTTGAGTGGATCCCATGTTATAATTGCTAGTGTTGAAATAAGATTTGACTTGCATAATTATCTCATCACACCCAAGGTATTGTCCTTCTAAAAATCCTGTACAAAGGTTGCTCATTTTCTTCCAATTTGTCAAAAAAACATGGCTGCCAAGGGGGAACTTTTATTTAACCTTGAATCCTACTGGAAAGAAATCATTTTCATCATCTCTGAATCCACTGAAGCAAATTCAACCAATCTTTTTAGCTCACCTGACCCGAAGGGTCATTGTGAGCTATTGCCATCACTTGGCGTCTGTCGTCCATCCGTCTGTCCGTCCGTTCAACTTTTCACATTTTCATCTTCTCCTCTGAAACCACTTAAGCAAATTCAACCAAACTTTACAGGAATGATGTATGGAAGGTCCTTAACAAAGATTGCTCATTTCGTTCTGATCCGATGAAAAACATGGCTGCCAGCATGGAACATGGTTTAACATAGGACCCTATGGGAAAAATCACATTTTCATCTACTCCTCTGAAAACACTGAAGCAAATGCAACCAAACTTTACAGGAATGATGTATGCAAGGTCCTTTACAAAGATTGCTCATTTCGTTCCGATCCGATAAAAAACATGGCTGCCAGCGCAGAACTTAGGTTTAACATTGGACCCTATGGGAAAAATCACATTTTCATCTTCTGCTCTGAAAAGGCTGAAGCAAATTATACCAAACTTTACAGGAATGATTACTAAAGGTCCTTAACAAAGATGGCTCATTTCTTTCCGATCCGACGAAAAACATGGTCGCCAGCACGGAACATGGTTTAACATAGGACCCTATGGGAAAATCACATTTTCATCTACTTCTCTGAAACCACTGAAGCAAATTTAACCAAACTTTACGGGAATGATGTATGGAAGGCCGTTTACAAAGACTGCTCATTTCGTTCCGATTTGATAAAAAACATGGCTGCCAGCGCGGAACTTAGGTTTTACATTGGACCCTATGGGAAAAATCACATTTTCATCTTCTGCTCTGAAAAGGCTGAAGCAAATTGAACCAAACTTTACAGGAATGATGTACTAAAGGTCCTAAACAAAGATTGCTCATTTCGTTCCGATCCGATAAAAAACATGGCCGCCAGCACGGAACATAGTTTAACATTGGCCCTATGGGAAATTCACAGTTTCATCTTCTCCTCTGAAATTACTGAAGCAAATTCAACCAAACTTTACAGGAATGATGTATGGAAGGTCCTTTATGAAGATTGCTCATTTCGTTTCAATCCGATAAAAAACATTGCCGCCAGCGCGGAACTTAGGTTTAACATTGGACCCTATGGGAGAATTCACATTTTCTTCTTCTCCTCTGAAACCGCTGAATCAAATTCAACCAAACTTTACAGGAATGATGTACTAAAGGTCCTTAACAAAGATGGCTCATTTCATTCTGAACTGATAAAAAAACATGGCCGCCAGCACGGAAGATAGTTTGACAGGCCCTATGGGAAATTCACATTTTCATCTTCTCCTCTGAAACCACTGAAACAAATTCAACCAAAATTTACAGGAATGATGTATGGAAGGTCCTTTACAAAGAATGCTCATTTCATTCCGATCTGATAAAAAACATGGCCGCCACCGCAGAACTTAGGTTTAACATTGGACCCTATGGGAAAATTCACATTAATTCTTCTTCTGCTCTAAAACCGCTGAAGCAAATTCAACCAAACTTTACAGGAATGATGAACTGAAGGTCCTAAACAAAGATTGCTCATTTCGTTCCGATCCAATAAAAAACATGGCCGCCAGCACAGAACATAGTTTATTTTGGCCCTATGGGAAATTCACATAAAAAACATGGCCACCATACAGAACATCGAAAACCCTGCTTCAGCATTTTGTCAGGTGAGCAATACAGGCTCAGTGTCTGAGCCTCTAGTTTACAGAATTGATGTATGGGAGTTCTTTACAAAGGTTCTTTATAAAGATTGCTCATTTTGTTTCGATTCAAAAAAAAAAAAAAAAGAAAAAAACACTGCTAAGGCAGAACATAGAAAACCTGCTATTATGCATTTTGTCAGTTGAGCAATACAGGCTCAGTCTCTGACCCTCTTTTTTAGGTAAGTTTACTGTTAGCAAGGTATGATGTGAATGTATTGACTTTGTCTCAGGGCATTACGACACCTAATTATTTTCAAATGTTTGATTTGAATTTGTATCAGTTATATGAGTGACCGTGTTTAAAATAGTTTTCCTTGAAATTGTAGCTATGACTGTCTTGACTGTTCACGTATTGCCTTTTATAGAAAATAATAAAAAAGAACTGCTGCATTTTGAAAGTCAAATTCATTAAAAGGGTTGAAATAAAAAAAAAATTTAGTAGATTTTTGCCCCCCCCCCCAAAAAAAAAAATTAATATGCAATGGCCCCAGGATGTTTAATAGCATAAATGTGTTATATATTGCATGTTATAATCATTTCTTTGGTATGTGAAAGTGGCATATTATTTTTATTCACCTTTAGTATGTTGAATATGGAGAATTCTTTGTTTTTTATTTCAATTCAGTGTTTAAAACTAAAAGAATATGGTGAAGATTATGTAATGATGAAGAAGAAGCAATTTATTGAAATACCTAAAAATCCTTGCAGTATACATGTACATGTACCCCTGTACTGTGTACAATGATGTATGAGAGTACTGTACACAATACATACTTTTACTTATTAGGTTCTCATATTTTTATTTAGATACCAGTACCAGTAAAAACATGAACCTAACAAGTGATCCTGACTGATGATGTTACCCAGATTATGGACATGATGGAATGTAATTTAGAAGCAAAAACAATACTTCAAGTTATTGAAAACTTGGTATGTATATTGAAAATATCAAGGACAGTATTCTGCAGTTATTATACCCCCCCACAAACAAAGTTTGGGGGGGGGGTATATAGGAATCACCCTGTCTGTCTGTCTGTCTGTCCGTCCGTCTGTCCGTCCGTCTGTCCACACTTCTCATAAGCGCAACTCCTCTTAAACCATTTGAAGGATTTTGGTGAAACTTTACACAAAGGAAGGACACTATATGGAGATGTGCATGAAGGAATATAATTATTGTCCGAAACCAGGAAGGGGAGATAATTCGACTTTGACTTTTCTTTGATTCCCTATATATGGGTAACCTCGTAAGCGCAACTCCTCTTAAACCATTTGAAGGATTATGATGAAACTTTACACAAAGGAAGGACACTATATGGAGATGTGCATGCAGGAATATGATTATTGTCCAAAACCAGGAAGGGGAGATAATTGGACTTTGACTTTTCATTGATTCCCCATGTATAGGTTACTCCTCTTAAACCACTTGAAGGAATTTAATGAAACTTTACACAAAGTAAGAACACGATATGGAGATGTGCATGAAGGAATATAATAATTGTCAGAAACCAGGAAGGGGAGATAATTTGACTTTGAGTTTTCATTGATTCCCTATGTATGGGTTACCTCGTACGCACAACTCCTCTTAATCCACTTTAAGGATTTTGATGAAACTTTAGACAAAGGAAGAACACTATGTGTAGATGTGTAAAATGTCAAATAGGCTGAAAAAAAGGTGAATTTTATATTTGTCTGATTTAGACAGAGAGTTTTTATTGGAACCCTTGTGAAAATGTCTTCTTGAAGATTATATCATTGTGTTCTTACTTGTATTGTGTCCACACTTGTACTGTGTCCACTACTGTATTGTGTCCACACCAACTTAATTTTGCACTTACCATATCGATTCAGGGTTCAATGAGCTGGGGGTATATGTGGCTGCCATTCGGTGACAGCTCTTGTTCATATTTATATTGTAGTTTAAAACACTAATTCATATATATGTCAGCATGATCAGAATTTTCAAAGGTGAGCAGGATTGGAGGACATGTGATCTTGGTCTGACTGTCTCAACTTAAATACTAGTCCAAATATTTGACTTTTATGACTAAAATTTATAGTTCTATAGTATCAGTAAGCACAGTGATAAGTAAGTTGAGTGGATCCCATGTTATAATTGCTAGTGTTGAAATAAGATTTGACTTGCATAATTATCTCATCACACCCAAGGTATTGTCCTTCTAAAAGTCCTTTACAAAGGTTGCTCATTTTCTTCCAAATTTCTTTCAATGTCAAAAAAACATGGCTGCCAAGGCGGAACTTTTATTTAACCTTGAATCCTACTGGAAAGAAATCATTTTCATCATCTCTGAATCCACTGAAGCAAATTCAACCAATCTTTTTTACAGAATTGATGTATGGGAGTTCTTTACAAAGGTTCTTTACAAAGATTGCTCATTTTGTTCCAATTCAAAAAAAAAGAAAAGAAAAAAAAACACTGCTAAGGCAGAACATAGAAAACCTGCTATTATGCATTTTGTCAGTTGAGCAATAGAGGCTCAGTCTCTGAGCCTCTTTTTAGGTGAGTTTACTGTTAGCAAGGTATGATGTGAATGTATTGACTTTGTCTCAGGGTATTATGACACCAAATTATTTTAAAATGTTTGATTTGAATTTGTATCAGTTATATGAGTGACCATGTTTGAAATAGTTTTCCTTGAAATTGTAGCTATGACTGTCTTGACTGTTCATGTATTGCCTTTAATAGAAAATAATAAAAAAAGAACTGTTGCATTTTGAAAGTCAAATTCATTAAAAGGGTTGAAAAAAAAAAATATAGTAGATTTTGTCCCCCCTCCCCACAAAAAAAATAAATATGCAATGGGCCCAGGATGTTTAATAGCATAAATGTGTTATATACAGCATGTTATATTCATTTCTTTGAGTATGTGAAAGTGGCATATTATTTTTATTCACCTTTAGTATGTTGAATATGGAGAATTATTTGTTTTTTTATTTTATTTCAGTGTATAAAACTAAAAGAATATGGTGAAGATTATGTAATGATGACTACAAATCCATATAAACAGACATCAGATTTTATTGCATCTGAACAAGGAAAAGAATTTATGAAACTGAATACCACAGTGTTACAAAGTTTTGTCAAACATTGTTATGGTATTTTTTACCATTATATTCTTCCTTTCCCTTAGAAATAATTGAATGGGGGTATTTCTTTCATTGTGTGCATGTAGGCCATGGGCTGAAATCACTTTCCGTGCACCCCCCACTTCCCATCTAGACCGTTTTTTTTCAGTCCTCCTATATCCCCTCTTAAAAATAAAACATGTTAACACGAACATAACCTGCACGCATAGACAGTATAGGGCCACTTTTATAGTACACGGCGAAAAATTCTTGTATTTTCATTTTAACCTAAGTTTCATCTTTTAAGCTCCATAATTATTTGATGATAAGTAATATGTAGTGAAATTTGGTACCAAATTAAAGCTAATTTAATATCCTTTACAATGAACTCAAGTTTGGGCACTTTACGCCATTTTTATGACCTGGGGATTCAAAAAATGTACCCCTCCTCCTGCTATAAAATAGCGAAAATGACAATTTTAGGCTGTCAATTTCCTTCAGATAAACAACCCTCGTCATTTGATCTAGTTTATATGCCTAACTTATCTGTTGTGATACAATGTTGGAAAATAAAACCATTAATGTCCACAAAATTTTGATTTTCGGTATAAATTTTTTGAAAAATTGGAATTTTAAGAATTTTAGATTTTTTCACAATTTCGACTTTCTCACTTTATGGTCGTAAAAATCTGAATATATATTTAAAAATTGCCGATGTAATAATGATTTATGATATGTAAGCAACAATTCGTGTGCAAAAATTTTAGTTTCACACGAATTGTTGCTTACATATCATAAATCATTATTACATCGGCAATTTTTAAATATATATTCAGATTTTTACGACCATAAAGTGAGAAAGTCGAAATTGTGAAAAATCTAAAATAGGTCTTATAGGTTCAGAAATGTCAAAATCAGCACCCCTCCCCCTAAAAATTAAGGGAAAATATGAAATATTTAGGCTCTAAATGATTAAAGAGTAATGTTTTATTGGAATTCTAGTGTGTATTTCACTAAAGCTGACATGCAGAAGATCATTTAAGTAGATTTAAACTTTGTAAGAGGTCTCTTTTTTATTCTTCTGCTCGAAATTGTATGCAAAATGGGAATTTTCCGTTTTTCAGAATTTCTGCTGTTTTGATTTTGAGATGCAAATACTTCATGAAATTGATATATAACTTGAAAATGTTGATTAGATATCCTTTCATTATATCTAAGCCATAATAAAATATGTTTTTAAGCATTTTTAGAATAACTACAGTCTCATAAATTACAAACATATAACCCCTTACCAAAAATATTCAACACAATTTATTTCATTTTATTCACCTTGAAAAGCTTAAACATTGTATAAAGGTCCAATAACATATCATTTCAAATACAAAAATACATAGAGACTCCCATATATCACAAATAAGATCATCAGCGGTCGCATTAACGCGAAAATCTGCGTTTTTCACGCAAAAAAAGCAGAATTCACGCAAATTTTTTACATCTCTGCGTTTTCGGCACGCAAGGAAATGACCTGACCGCCGAGTGGAAGAACATTTGACCAAAACTTATTTTCATAATTCGGGAATGTTTTCATTTCCTCTGCATTCTGAAAATTCCAAAAACTGTTTCTGATTGGTAAAATCAGTCGGCATTGCATCAAAGCAATCCCAAAAAGTTCTAAAAAATCTAAAAATATCGACTGTAAAAATGATGGTTAATTTCAAAATACTACGACGGCATTCAAATCTCACATCTGCCAAAAAATCGTAGAATTTGACTCGCAAAATCGGGACGAATCTCGTATGATAAAACATTGAAGAATTGGACTTTCTTTTAATATAGCTTTCCGTAGTTTGCAGATTCGACTGCATTAAGATTTGCAAGTTCAGTCTGTTTAAGGCCATTCTGAAATAGCCCCTCATAATATCGTCCAATCAGAATACGGAATCTAATATATGACCTTCAACTTCACATTCCAGGCTAAAAATAAAACAAATACACAAATGTTTTTCGTGTACAATGCATTTGTAAACTGGAAATTGTTCTCTGTAGGCATTAGCATCTACACATTGGTATTTTAGTTTAATTGTCCAGGAAATACCGTCCAGTGTGCTGTTCTGCTATTGTATTTACGTTTGACCGTTGCACGCAAACTTTTTGATGTTGCACGCAAATTTTTGGGACCTTCGCGTTTTTTTCACGCTTAAAAATTAAAGCTACCGCAACCACTGGATCATGTGTGTGGTTTATGGGCAGTTACACAAAAAATTAAACTTTGTAATTTGTAAAATTTCGAAATGCTGAAAAATCCCATTTTTCATGAAAAGCGCCCAAAATATACAATTTTACCCATATTTTGGCGTTAAAATTGCATATTGTGATATATGAAATGCATTTTGTTTAAAGAAAGTAAAACATTAGTATGTTTTTTTCATATAAATGTACAGACATACATATTCTGGGGAATTTTAGGCATCATTTTCCTGGGGTAGGGGTAAAATTTTCAGTATTTAGAGTCACATTGAGCACTCCTTGTTCTTCTAAACATTGTTTTTATATAGCTTTTATATCGGTTAGAACAATGAATTGGCATATCTGCATATAAATCCTCCAGAATTGTCACATATAACTATTTAAAAGTGAATTTTGGACAAATCTGAAATGCTGAAAATTTCCATTTTTCATCAGTTCTGTACAAAATATTGAGTTTAAGCTAACAAGTGGGGCTTAAAATGAAAAATCTTGATAGAAGTTATGCAACATTGTTATATTCAATGCAGATTTTGTGTGTTTTGGTTATTTTTATGCAAATATAGTAAAAAAATTACTATCATAGGGAAATTTGTTGGGGTAAGGGTAGGTTTTTCGGTATTTAGAGTCACATTAAACACCCCTTTTTTTGGATTAGTGTCTATCCAAAGGATAGAATTCTATCCTATGTTACGACCCAGGTGACCAACCTCACGCAATCAAACATTAGTGATCATACCCATGCTAAAAGAATCCTTTTCAGGAAACCTCGTACACATCTTTCTGATCTCACAAAAAAACTCTGACACTCAATAGTCTATTTTCATTGAACATTAATTTGATTGCCCGAACTATTCAACACTTAAATGGTGCCCGAATTCATTAATTAATCACAATGAATTTCCCATTCATAAAATTTTGTGTGTAGATGTATGAATATGGAAGACCGATGCCTTTATTTACATTTGTATGAATGGCGTAAACATACTTCCCAGGAACCGTCAATGAAACGATGTGGCTGTTTTGAAGTAAATCATAAAAGAACAACGCATTGGAAATAAAAAATCAAATTCATTAGCCGTCAAGAACAACAGTTCATTATTTACAATCTACGGAAATGTTTACATTTCTAGTTATCAATGAATGGAAAAGTACGGCTGTTCCACGTTGGCTGTTCCATTATACTTGTTGCGATTGTCATTTTGCAGTGTCTTCTCCGAGGTCCGCGTTCGGTATACATGTTATGGCCGACTCAAAACAAAATACTGAAGAAGTCGTACATCGGTAAATACAAAGTATTACCTGGAAGTTGTCAATGTGCATATTCCAAAACAGACGATATTTTGCAACGATCGGGGTTGGAATTGACTAAATTCGAAATAGGATCAGACAGGGGTGTTGATCTGTTGATTGCTGTTCGTCCAACAATGTTCAGTCCGGGGTGTTGCGTGTTAATTGCCGTTGATCAGAGTTTGGTCAAACAAAACTTGAGATAATGTCATTTGAGTATTTACAATGCATAACAGTCATTTTTCAATTGCATGAGAATGTATATCATAGCGCGAATCGAGATGCATTGTTGCACAAAGAACTTGGCACAGATCATCGTGCCGTCGATTTTAAAGCTCTTGAGAGATTATGTTTGTCAGTTTGTTTTATCGACGTTAAATAAAGCTTTTGTGTTGTTTGTGTATCATCGTTTTCATGTCTTTGTGTGTTTCTTTGGCGAATTATTATCTCCATAAAGAGCAGGGTATTGCTGCTCAGGTCTTGTCAGCTTTTGCGTCTTGTCAGCATTCACAAACCTTTCATTCAGGTCTCTTCTTTAGAATTAAATTTCAAACTGTACTTGATCAAGATGGTGCTGTCATTGTTTAGTCTATGTTGAGTGTACAGCAGGGAACCCATAATATGTAATAGGTTTCTGGTATAAAATCAAAATTCTTTGAATATTTGTCTCTAATGGTTTGATTGCCATTGATTGGCTGGTGTGATCAAATGAAGATGGCCACCAGTAAATACTTGCTGACTGTCAGAAAGGCATGTTCTTGATGAGCAAAACATGGTTTTTGTACCTTTCTTGGTTTTGATATCATCATTATAATTAGACCCATAGTAAAAAATGAGTAATTATGCACGACATAGACAGGCAATTATTCATATCATACACGGACAGTGTACATAAAATATCAATAGATTAGATACTGACCATTGCCATCATAGACACTAATCCACCAGTCCCTTTGGGACTTTGATTCTTAACAGTGTTTTAAGACTACTAATGTATCACTTAGAACAATTAAATGGCATAGTTGCAGATGCATCCTCCAGATTTGAAATATATTACGATTTAACAATGAACTTTCGGAGAAATCTGAAATGTTGAAAATTCCCATTTTTCATCAGTTTGGGCCAGATATTGAGTTTAAGTCAACAAATGGCTGTTAAAATACCGAATCATGATGTAATTCATGCAACATTGTCATATTTAACACACATTTTGCGTGTTGTAGTTATTTTTATGCGAACTTAGACAAAAAGTTGACAATTTTAGGGAAAATTTGTTGGGTTAGGGGTAAGATTTTCGGTATTTTGAGTCACATCAAACACTTCTTGTTTTCTTAACAATGTTTTCAGACAACTAATGTATCGCTTAGAACAATTAATTGGCATATCTGCAGATATATCATCCAGATTTGCCATATATAACGGGTTAACAGTGAATTTTGGCCAAATCTGAAATGTTGAAAAAGCCCATTTTTCATCAATTTCAGGCACAATATTAAGTTTAAGTCAACAAATGGCTGTTAAATTACCAAATCGTGATGTAATTCATGCAACATTGTAATATTCAACACACATTTTGCGTGTTTGAGTTAATTTGTTGCGAACATAGACAAAAAATTGACAATTTGAAGGAAAATTTGTTGGGGTAGGGGTAAGATTTTCGGTATTTTGAGTCACAACAAACACTTCTTGTTTTTCTTAACAATGTTTTCAGACAACTAATGTATCGCTTAGAACAACTAAATGGCATATCTGCAGATATATCCTCCAGATTTGGCATATATAACGATTTAACAGTGAAATTTGGGCAAATCTGAAATGTTGAAAATTCCTTTTTTTCATCAATTTTAGGCAAAAGACTGAGTTTAAGTCAACAAATGGCTGTTAAACTACGAAATCATGGTATAATTTATGAAACATTGTCATATACAACATGCATTTTGCGTGTTCTGGTTAATTTTATGCTTACATAGACAAAAAATTGGCAATTTTACAGGAAATTTGTTGGGGTAGGGGTAAGTTTTATTGATGTATGATGTTTATATTACATAAGAATGGCCATTATTTGTAATAGATGTAAAGCCCATATAATAAGCTTTCATTTGATACCTAATTTGTTTATTAAAAAGTAATATTGGGCAAAAGAATGCAAAAACTTAGTCAAAATCAGAAATATTCAAAGATCCATTTATTTGGTCTATTTGGAAATAAAACTTTGGTCATTAAGAATATGTTAACATTATGTTAACATGTTTTATATTCAAGAAAATAGGTTGAAAAACTAAAAACGATGTTCAGAATTGGGAAATTGAGATGCACTTCGGGTTCTTTAGACCATCAAACTTACGCAATTTCAATGAAAATATCTAAATTTTCCTCAATATTTAATAGGGGTAGGGGTACGTTTAATGGCGCTATGGAAGGTATTTGGCATAGAAATTGTAAAAATTTGGGTTCTTTGTAAAGCTTATACAATAAGCAATAATTTGACGCATCGTTTTTATGACTAGGAAGCATTTGGTCAACATTTTGAAGCAACTGAAAGAAAAACTTGAACGAAAAACGAAATTTTCCTAAATTTCGTTAGGTGGGTCTAAAAAAGGGCCCTATTCCACCAGAGCGTGCAGGTTATGCTCGTGATAACATGTTTTATTTTGAAGAGGGGATGTATGCGGACTTAAAAAAATGGGTGGGGTTGGGAAGTGGGGGGGGGGTGTGCACCGTCTGTTATTCCAGCCCATGGACTAATGTCTGATCATGTAACACTCAGAATTTGTGATAAAATTATAATTCTTACGTGGCTCATGTTACTATTAATTTCACAAATGTGGTTAGTAATCCTATTGCAATAGGTTGGTGTCTTTGCATAAAATGTTTACAAAAGATATTTAAATATTCCTCAATTGGTCATTGATTTTATATATAGGTCAGGTATTTAAATCACTTTGGATAAAGCATAGTATTCAGCCAACCTGAACAAAAATACTCACTTTAGGAATTACTGTAAAGTACATTAGGTTTAGAAAAAAAAACAACATTATCATTATCAAGGATAAAGAGGAGGGATAAAATCTGGTTTCGATTGGCTTTTCCAATATTAAAAAAAAACAAGTTTGGGTGAACTTGATTTTTATGCCCTGCCCACGAATTTTGATGGGGCATATAGTGTTACCCTTGTCCGTTTATCCGTACGTTGCAACGTCTGGTTAAGTTCTGCTTTTAAGTACATTTCTCAGAAACTGTAAGAGGTAGAACATTAATAGTAGACTAGTAGGTAGATATTTGATAGTACTACAGAGTTCACTAGGTAGTTTGACCTACTTTTCATGCTTGAGCGACTCTGGTTTATTTTTGTGTTAAAGTCCATTTCTCAATAACTAAACATTATAGGACAATGATGTTTCATAAAATTAATTGCCTTGATGAGTACTACCAAAAACATTGACAATTTTGTGGCTTTGACCTACATTTTACGCTTCAGTGACTTCGGTTAAGTTTTGCGTTAAAGTCCATTTCTCAACAACTACACATTATAATACAATGATGTTTCATCAAATTAATTACCTTGATGAGTATTACCCAAATCATTGACAATCAGGTGGCTTTGAGCTTTATTTTACGCTTCATTGACTTTGGTTAAGTTTTGATTTTAAGTCTATTTCTCAACTACTATGTATTGTAGCATCATGATATTTCACTGTAACATTCATCTAAAGGAGATATGCATATTTCACCAACAATTGGGTGTCCATGACCTACATTTTATGGTTGAATGACTTTAGTTAAATTTTGAATTTCATCACTATTTAATGACAGGGAACTAATTTTATGAATGATTGAAATGGGTCAATCTGTTGGGATAAATTTATTGGCAGGGCATCCGTGTCTTATAGACACGTTCTCTAGTTTTCTTGTTGAAATTGACATCAGGTAAACTGGCACATATCCAGGACAAATAAAATGAATGGGTATGTCACTTTTCTACCTTGAAGGTCAAACTTCTATGAGAAACCTTTTGTGTTCATTCAATTATAGGAAAATTGTTGTAAATCAAATTCTTCTTCCAGATATTACTCTTTTATAATTAGGGCCCCGCATCGAGATGCAGGTGCCCTATAGTTTTCACTTTGTCCATCCGTATGTCCGTCAACAATTTTTTTGGTCGCTTTTCTGGGCTTTTACAGGTTGGAATGATTTCATATTTGGTCTGAAGCTTTATGATGATGAGTTGTACCGTGTAAGCAATTTTCAGGTTAGCCGTGCCACTACTTCCTGTTTGCTGATACTTTAACTTTTTATTATACCACTCTATGGATGAAAATTTTTTGTCAAAGTTTTCTGGGCTTCTACTGGTGGGAATGATTTCATATTCGGTCCGAAGCTTTATGATGATTAGTTGTAATGTGTAAGCAATTTTCAGGTTTGCCGTGCCCTTACTTCCTGTTTGCTGATACTTTAACTTTTTAATATACAACTCTGTGGATGAAAATTTTTAGTCAAAGTTTTCTTGGCTTCTACAACTGCAAATGATATGATATTTTGTCTAAAGCTTCATGATGATGAGTTGTAAGGTGTAAGCAATTTTCAGGTTTGCCGTGCCACTACTTCCTGTTTGCCGATACTTTAACTTTTTATTAAATACAATCTAAGGATGAAAATTTTTGGTCAAAGTTTTCTGGGCTTCTTCTGGTGGGAATGATTTCATATTTGGTCTGAAACTTTATGATGATGAGTTGTACAGTGTTAGCAATTTTCAGGTTTGCCGTGCCACTAATTCCTGTTTGCCGATACTTTTTAGCTCACCTTACGAAGTGAGGGGGGCTTATGTGATACCCCTAGCGTCCTCGTCGCCGTCCGCGTCTGGTTAGGAAGAATGGTTAAGGTCCATTCCTGCTTACTGACATGCCCCACATCAACTATATTGGTATGCCTGATGCACTTTGGGATGACGACTGGAATTCATGCTTCGGATGCTGTCTCTGACCTACATTTTACGCATGAGCGACCTGGTTAGGTAGAATGGTTAAAGTCCATTCCCGCTTACTGACATGGCCCACATCAACCATATTGGTATCTATGATTCATTTTTGGATGACAACTGGAATGCATGCTTCAGATGCTGTCTCTGACCTACATTTTACGCATGAGCTACTTGGTTAGGAAGAATGGTTAATATCCATTCCTGCTTACTGACATGGCCCACATCAACCATATTGGTATCTATGATGCATTTTTGGATGACAACAACAATGCATGCTTCAAATGCTGTCTCTGACCTACATTTTACGCATGAGTGACTTGGTTAGGTAGAATGGTTTAAGTCCATTCCTGCTTACTGACATGGCTCACATCAACCATATTGGTATCTATGATGCATTTTGGGATGACATCAACAGTGCATGCTTCGGATGCTGTCTCTGACCTACATTTTACGCATGAGCGACCTGGTTAGGTAGAATGGTTAAAGTCCATTCCCGCTTACTGACATGGCCCATATCAACCATATTGGTATGCATGATGTATTTTGGGATGACAACAACAATGTATGCTTCGGATGCTGTCTCTGACCTACATTTTATGCATGAGTGACCTGGTTAGGTAGAATGGTTAAAGCCCATTCGTGCTAACTGACATGGCCCACATCAACCATATTGGTATGCATGATGCATTTTGGGATGACAACAACAATTCATGCTTTGGATGCTGTCTCTGACCTACATTTTATGCATGAG
>MJUU01066603.1:93104-110888 GCA_002080025.1 Modiolus philippinarum
ATGATGCATTTAGGGATGACAACAACAATGCATGCTTTGGATGCTGTCTCTGACCTACATTTTAAACATGAGCGACCTGGTTAGATAGAATGGTTAAGGTCCATTCGTGCTTACTGACATGGCCCACATCAACCATATTGGTATGCATGATGCATTTTGGGATGACAACAACAATGCATGCTTTGGATGCTGTCTCTGACCTCATTTTACGCATGAATGAGCTGGTTAGGTAGAATGGTTAAAGTCCATTCGTGCTTACTGACATGGCCCACATCAACCATATTGGTATGCATGATGCATTTAGGGATGACAACAACAATGCATGCTTTGGATGCTGTCTCTGACCTACATTTTATGCATGAGCGAGCTGGTTAGGTAGAATGGTTAAAGTCCATTCGTGCTAACTGACGTGGCCCACATCAACCATATTGGTATGCATGATGCATTTTGGGATGACAACAACAATGCATGCTTTGGATGCAGTCTCTGACCTACATTTTAGGCATGAGCGACCTGGTTAGATAGAATGGTTAAAGTCAATTCCTGCTTACTGACATGGCCCCCATCAACCATATTGGTATCTAAGGCAGTCATTTCCTTTGTACCAAATAATCAACATTTGTTTATGAAAATATTTTAAAATAAAAAGTTAAAAAGTATTGGCAATCAGGAAGTAGTGGCATGGCAAACTTGAAAATAGCTTACAGGATACAAAACTCATCATCATCCATAGAGTGGTATAATTAAAAGTTAAACATAGAAAGCAGCCACAGCCTGCTAAGCTCACCTCGTTGCACAGCATTGTCACATGTTGCACATGTCAGTGAACAGGAATGGACTATAATCATTCTTTTTAACAGATTCAGTCATGCATAAATTGTAGTTTACAGTCTGCATCCGAAGCATTCATTGTTGTTGTCATCCCAAATTGCATCATACATACTGCTATGGTTGCTAAGGGACATCTCATTGCGGGGCCCTCCTGCGTTCAGCAGTACCTCTAGTTAGAATTTTCTATTTACACTATTTATTTTCTGTTGCCTAAATAGATGATGTATATTTATGTTTAGGGTGGCTGAAAACCTCTCTTGATCAAAAGGGATTTTAAATGCCTGACCTATAAATAAAATCAATGACTTATTGAGGAATATTTAAATGTCTTCGGAAAACATTTTAGACACCAATTTATTGATCAATTTTAACCGCAATAGGATTACTAACCACATTTGTGAAATTGATAGTAATCGTCAAGAAGTTTAATACTTGATAACCATATACTTTGCACATACGCAAATGGTATCGGAATAGGAGTAAAACAAGAATGTTTTTAATTTTGTTCATCTTAGTTTGTGAAGGAAATAAATGTTAAGAACATTTTTATTCCCCTTCAACGAAGTTGAGGGTTACTATTGGAGTACCCCTGGAGTCCGCGTCTACATCTACGTCTACGTCTACGTCCGCGGCTGCATTTGGGCATATATCTCTGCAACTATGCATGGTAGGGTCTTCAAACTTTGTATGCAGATGCATCTTGGGTTGACTTCACAGCCTCCTTGGGTTTCTCCAACCTATATTTTCAGCTTGATTGGCTTCCATTCAAATTTACATCCAAGTTAATATCTTAGTCAGTATACATGATAGGATCAACTAACTTTGCAAATGCATGCATCTCTGATGGTAGGTCAGCATCAAGGCAAAATTAAGTTGCTTTGACCTATATTTTATTGATTGATTAATATTCAAGTTTTTGGATGAGTTCAGATCTCAGTCACCATACATGGTAGGATCATGTAACCTTGCATATGCATGCAACTCTGATGGTAGGTCAGCATCCAGTCAAAATAAGGACACTTTGACCTATATTTTTTGCTTGATTAACATTCAAGTTTTTGGACAAGTTCAGATTTCAGCCGCTATACATGGTAGGATCATGTAACCTTTCATATGCATGCATCTCTGATGTTAGGTAAGCATCTAGGCAAAATTAGGTCACTTTGACATATGTTTTACGCTTGATTGATTTACATTCAAGTTTTTGGACAAGTTCAGATCTCAGTCACTTTACATGGTAGGATTATGTAACCTTGCATATGCATGCAAGTCTGATGGTAGGTCAGCATTCACACAAAATTAGGTCACTTTGGCTTATATTTTACGCTTGATTGATTTACTTTCAAGTTTTTGGACGAGTTTAGATCTCACTCACTATACGTGGTAGGATCATGTAACCTTGCATATGCATACATCTCGGATGATAGATCAGCATCCAGGCGAAATTGAGTTACTCTGACAATGTGCCATAACGAGGTGAACTCTGTAATCGTTGATTACCTATGTTTAAACTTAATCATGCCATTCCGACAGGTAAATGTGAATTGTTTTTTTTCTATTTGGATTTCGAACTTGAATCTGTTTGAAAACGTCACATTATGTATTGTGACATCATAGACACAGACAGCAATGGAAACGCGAAATCCACTTTCTTAGGTCGCTTTAGAATGGAAATTTCCATCTTCTGTTATATTAGAATTGAAATAATTCATGGCAGGTAAATGGTTATTGTCATTTAACCATGAGCTTGGCCTTTGTACTCGTAATTAAACCCTTCGCTGACACTCTGGGTTAAATTCTTATATAAAGGCCTAGCCCATGATTAAATGACAATTAGTTTGGGGGTGAGGGTATATAGAAATCACCTTGTCTGTCTGTTTCTCTGTCTGTCTATGTACCTTGTCAGTGCATGTTCTCCTTAACGGCTACTTGGATTTTGATGAAATGTTGCACAGTTGTAGTACACCACCTGAAGATGTGCATGAAGTAATATGGTTGCAGCTCAAAATTTGGAAGGGGAGATAATTTGTCTTTGAATATTTTCTTTAAAAAAAGGGAGGAGGGAGGAAACTTGTCAGCGCTCTTAAAGGGTGCTTGTGTTCTTGATGAAATATTACACAGTTGTAGTACACCACCTGAAGATGTGCATGAAGTAAAATGGTTGCTGCCCGAAAATTGGAAGGGGAGATAATTCGTCTTTGAAGTTTTTCTGGAAAAAAAGGGGATGAAACTTGTCAGCACATCTCCTCTTAAATGGATGCTTTGATTTTGATGAAATTTTACAGTCGAAGTTAATCACCTGAAGTAATATGAAGATGTGTATGAAGTTATATGGTTGCTTCCTGGGATTTGAAAGGGGAGATAATTTGGTTTTGAATATTTTCTTGAAAAAGGGGGGGGGGGGAGGAACCTTGTCAGTGACGCAGATCATGTACTCGGGTGCTTGGATTTTGATGAAATTTTACACAGTTGTATTATACAACCTGGAGATGTGCATGAAGTAATATGGTAGCTGTTTGAAATTTTGAAGGGGAGGTAATTTGACTTTGAATATTTTCTGGAAAAAAGGGCAAGGTATATCATTGTGTCCACACTTGTGCTGTGTCCACAACTGTATTGTGTCCTCAAACACTTATATTTGCACTTACCATATTGATTCAGGGTTCAATGAGTGGGGTATATAACTGACTGCCATTCGGCGGCACTTCTAGTTTGTCTTTGAATATTTTCTTGAAAAAGGGGGGGGGGAGATTCTCCTAAACAGCTGCTTGGATTTTTATACGACAGCAAAAATTTTGCGGTTGTATATTGGTATGGTGCTGGCGTCGTCGGCGTCGGTGTCTGCGTCGGTGTCAGTGGACAGCGTAACTTTGCTTCTAGTGGACGGATCATTATGAAATTTTAGTATGATGTATCTTGGCACGCACGTAAACAGAGGTTTTAATTTTGAGTTGGTGGCCAAAAAAAAAAGGGCCAAAAAGGGGTGAAATTTGGTGTTTTCACACTTTTGACTGTAGAATCTTTATTAATTATTGGATTTTGATGGGGTTTGTTTCAGTGTGCTCCTGAGAAAATTTCCAATCCGTAGTATGCCAACGGATTTCACGTAGCATGTACCACTCACGAGATAAATGGGCCCAACAGGGGCAAATCTAAAAAAAAAAAATTTTTTATTGTTAGTCCGATTTTGATGCAGTTCCTTGTGAAAAATTAATAGGCACTCAGCTATTAGATTTTTGATAACTTGTTTCCTTTCCCAGCTATGAGGGGCCGAACGGGGCCAAAATTGCAAATTTGCAGATTATGTAGAATTTTAATTTTTCATCAGATCTCGATGGGATTTTTTTCTTTGGATTCCTCTTGATCTAAGCTTTTAGGAGTATGTCAACGGATTTGGCGTAGCTCTTACCATTTCCGAGCTACAAGGGCTTAAAGGGGCCAAAATTGCAATTTTTCTAAATATGTCAAATCTTTATTTTTCATTGGATTTCGATGTGATTTTTTTCTTTGGATTCCTTTGATCTAAGCTTTCAGTAGTATGTCAACGGATTTTGTGTAGGTCTTACCATTTCCAAGCTACAAGGGGTCAAAGGGGCCAAAAATGCAATTTTTCTAAATATGTCAAATCTTTATTTTTCATCGGATTTGGATGGGATTTTTTTCTTTGGATTCCTCTTGATATAAGCTTTCAGTAGTATGCCAACAGATTTTGTGTAGCTTTTACCGTTTCCGAGCTATAAGGGGTCAAAGGGGCCAAAGTTGCAATTTTTCTAAATATGTCATATCTTTATTTTTCATCAGATTTCATATTTCTCTAAAGAGAGCAGACGCACTGGGTGTCGTATAGAAGGCTAAATTTCCTGCCCCTACCCATTTCTCCCCTTTTCCAGTGGCAATCAAACGTCGTTGCCCCGGTTGTCCCTTCCACCTTTATTTCTTTCTTCTTTTACTTACAATTTGTTTTGAATTGATTGACTTGTTCTCGTCCTGATATAGCTGAAATATTGCTCATTGGACGTTAAACTCTAACTAATCAATCAATCAATCAATCATCAGATTTCGATGGAATTTTTTTTCTTTGAATTTCTATGGATGTTAAGTTTTAGTTGATAGTACATATTTTGCATAGCTCTTACGTTTTTTTATCAGTAAGTAATCAAAAGGGTTTATTTTTTCCCTATTTTGTTTCTAGCTAATAACTGTGTCTAGCTTCTTTTTGTGTCCATCTTATTATTGTATCAAGCTCTTTACTGTGTCCACATTCACTTTGAGCTACTTTTGCTGAAATTTCAGTGGTCGACATGCTGCAGTCGTATCATGCTGCGCTCGGCATAGCCCTTTATTTATGAAGTATTACACAGTTGTAGTACACCACCTGAAGATGTGCATGAACTTGTATGGTTGATGCCTGAAATTTGGAAGGGTAGATAATTCATCTTTGAATATTTTCTTGAAAAAAAGGGGGAATGAACCTTGTCATTGCATGTCCTCTTAAACGTATGCTTGGATTGTGATGAAATGTTACACAGTTGTAGTACACCACCTGAAGATATGCATGAAGTAATATGGTTGCTGTTCAAAATTTTGACGGGGAGATAATTCATCTTTGAATATTTTCTGGAAAAAAGGGAAGAACCTTGTCCATGCATGTCCTCTTACACAGATGCTTGGTTTTGGTGAAATGGTACACAGTTGTAGTATGGGAAATCACCTGAAGATATGCATGAAGTAATATGGTTGCTTTCTGGGATTTAAGAGATGAGATAATTTGTCTTTGAATCTTTTCTAGGAAAAAGGGGGATTGACTTTGTCAGCTCATATTCTCTTAAATGGGGGCTTGGATTTTGATTAAATGGTACACAGTTGTAATTCACTACCTGAAGATGTGCATGAAGTAATACGGTTGCTGCCTGAAATTTTGAAGGGGAGATAAATACACACTTAAATTAACACTTGTCATATTGATAAATTGACCAAGTCGTTAAACAGGAAGAAATATTCCGACAGGTCAGCATATAAATATTTGCTATCTCCTCTGTAGCTACTGAAGCAAATTGAAACAAACTGTACAGAAATGATGTATGGCAGGTAATTCACATATATTGCTGAAAATTTTCGGATCCCATAAAAAACATGGCCTCTATCACAGAACATAGTTTAACATTGGAGTCTATTGGAAAATCTCATTTTCATCTTGTCCTCTGAAGCTACTGAAGCTAATTCAACCAAACTTTACAGGAATGATGTACGGAAAGTACATTACAAAAATTGCTCATTTCATTTGGATTTGTCAAAAAAACATGGCCTTTAGTGCAGAACATAGTTTTAACATAGGAGCCCAGTATGAGATAATCATTCATTTCATCATATTCTCTGAAACTAATCAAGCAAATTTAACAAAATGTATGGAAGGTCCTTTGCAAAAATTAGTCATTTCAATAGGATCAGACAAAAAACGCTGATGCTAGTGGAGAACAAAGCTAAACATTTGACCCCATTGGCAAAAAACATCATTTTCGGTCATGCATGGCATAGAAGCATTTTGTCAGGTGAGCAATACAGGCTCAGTCTCTGAGCCTCTAGTTTTTCATAGGTATTTTTATCATTATTGGCCAAAAGCCATTCTCTGTAGAAGAATTATTATTTTCTTGTTTTTGCCAGTTCTTATTTGAATATAAATGTACTACAAATTAAAATTTGTTTTTCAGATGGAGTTATTACAACTAGTTCTGAATACTCTAATGAAAACATGGATGAGCTCTGCATGCTTGAAGATGATGAAAATTCTGTATCAAATCCATTGAAAGGCAAGACATTTGAAAATTACTCCACAGAAATCAAAGATTCTAATGAAATAGAAAATGTGGATTTGAACACAACAAGGAAAGAAGTTGATCAAACCTCTGACAAAGTCAAGTTGAATAATAGCAGGGAAGAAAATATCAATGTTCAGCAAAGCTCATCAGAAAAATGTAGTGTAAATCCTAAACCCAAGAAAAGTGTGAGAAAAAAGAAGTTGGATTTGGAAAAGTGTAATTATCACCCAAGCAGTAAAACTGACAGATTACACAATTCAGGTTTACTGAATAACCATACAAGGTCTCTTTTTATGTGTGAAGAATGTGATGAAAGTTTTAAGACAAAAACACTCTTAAAGAAACATGTAACAAAAATTCACAACAATAAATTAAATAATGTACTGGTAAGTCCTCAAAAACATATTGATGAACCTTTACTTAAAAAAAGTGACAAAAAGCAAATATCTACTGAACTTAAAGGAAAGAAAAGATGTACTGTTTGCAATAAGAATTTCCGATCAAAACATAGTCATCATATACACATGTGTGTTCGCCAAAAACCAAAAAAATACAAATGTGAAATTTGTTCTAAAATTTTTTGGAGACCAGAATCATACAAGTCTCATCTCATATTCCACAAGGAACCACAACACAAGTGTCTAAATTGTGAGAAAACTTTTTATTTGAAAAAATCTCTAGCAAAACACAAACAACTCCACAAGAAAGAGTTTAAATGTAAGACATGCATGGTTGTTTTCAAAGAAAGGGAAAATTATGAATTACATAATTGTGAACAAGATGATGCTAGTAATTTTTCACGAACATATAATTCTGGAATAACAGAAGATGGAAAACACAAATGTGGAATTTGTAAGAAAGTTTTCATGAAACGTAGAGGTTTACTGACACATCGTAAACTTCATTCTCTTGTCTATACCTCATACAATAGTTGTGAAATTTGCAATAAAAGTTATCGCACAAAAAATAGTTTGAGAAAACACATGAAAGGAGTCCATACTGACAGCAGAGATTTTATTTGTGATTTGTGTGGTAAGAGTTTTAAACGACAAGATACACTTAATGCTCACATGAAAATTCATGATAGTAATCGAACAGAATTTCAGTGCAAAGAATGTGACAAATGTCTGTCGACTCAAGCAGCTTTAAAAGTTCACATGGGTGTACATCAAAAGTTAAAACCATTTATGTGCGATATTTGTGGGGTTTCTTTTTCTCAGCGTGGCAATTTATCAAAACACATGTTATCACATTCAAATAAGACAAATTTTACATGTGAGCAATGTGGTAAGGAATTCAAATATCACGAAACATGGAGAACACATATGAGATCTCATGCCCTGAAGGCAGGGTTGCAGGATCAAGAAGTTTTAGCTTTTGGAAAGTTTTATGTTTGTGAAATCTGCCAAAAGAAAATTGCATCGGCATCACAATATAAAGTGCACATGAGAACACATACAAATGAGCGACCTTATCCTTGTTCTTACTGTGGTAAAAGCTTCAAAGAAAGTGGTAAATTATCGAGACACATGAAAGTTCATCGTTCAGTCAAACATGATGAACACAACTATGTTTCAAGTAAAGACATAAAGGGAAAAAATCCTGAGCCATCGTTTGTGAATATTGCAGTAAAACTGGACACCAGTCAACATAGCATGCATGTAGAGAGAAATGAAAAAGAAGTCTTAGTTGAAAATGTTATGGTTTCCAATTCAGTACCTAAGTCAGACTGCAATCAACATAATGTTCACTTCTTTGACAATTCTTTTACTAGTGGTACTTCTAATGAAGGCTACCTTATAGTTAAGGACAATCCTCCTCCAAATGATACTCAGCTTCGTGTAATAGATGATAGTCGTCACCAATTTCTTATGCATCAGCTTACTCCTGTAACAAATTTGATTATGGAGTCCCCTGATGGTCGACAAATTCAGGTTCCTTCAACAGGTTCACTGGCAGAAATGCATATTATGGATGTTGGATTTGACAATTGCAATCGTACAAGCCATGCAAATCAGTTAGAAGCTTCTATTGTTCCCAATAACCAAATGATACAAGGGAACTTTAAAACTCTTATGCCATTCACAAAATATTTTCAGCCATAATCAGTTAATATTTATATCCCCCCTCCCCCAAACAAAGTTTGGGAGTATATAGGAATGACCCTGTCTGTCTGTCCGTCTGTCCATACTTCTTGTAAGCGCAACTCCTCTTAAACCGCTTGAAGGATTTTGATGAAACTTTACACATGGGAAGGACACTATATGTAGATGTGCATGAAGGAATATAATTATTGTCCGAAACCAGGAAGGGGAGATAGTTCGACTTTGACTTTTTGTTGATTCCCTATGTATGAGTTACCTCGTAAGTGCAACTCCTCTTAAACCGCTTGAAAGATTTTGATGAAACTCACAAAGGAAGGACACTATATGGATATGTGCATGAAGGAATATAATTATTGTTGGAAACCATGAAGGGGAGATAATTTGACTGACTTTTTGTTGATTCCCTATGTATGGGTTACCTTGTAAGCGCAACTCCTCTTAAACCACTGGAAGGATTTTGATGAAGCTTTACACAAAGGAAGGACACTATATGTAGATGTGCATGAAGGAATATAATTATTGTCCGAAACCAGGAAGGGGAGATAATTTGACTTTGACTTTTTGTTGATTCCCTATGTATGGGTTACCTTGTAAGCGCAACTCCTCTTAAACCACTGGAAGGATTTTTGTTGAAGCTTTACACAAAGGAAGGACACTATATGTAGATGTGCATGAAGGAATATAATTATTGTCTGAAACCAGGAAGGGGAGATAATTTGACTTTGACTTTTCGTTGATTCCCTATGTATGGGTTACCTAGTAAGCCCAACCCCTCTTAAACCACTGGAAGGATTTTGATGAAACTTTGCACAAAGAAAGGACTCTATATGGAGATGTGCATGAAGGAATATAATTATTGTCCGAAACCAGGAAGGGGAGATAATTTGACTTTGACTTTTTGTTGATTCCCTATATATGGGTTGCCTTGTAAGCACAACTTCTCTTAGACCACTCGAAGGATTTTGATGAAACTTAAGACAAAGGGAGGACATTTTATGGAGATGTGCATGAAGGAATGTAATTATTGTAGGAAATCAGGAATTGGAGATAATTTGACTGACTTTTTTATGCCTTTTGCAGTAATTTTTTTCAAAGAAATAATTTAAAGTGTAGATATTGTGAAATCAAGCTGTGGGAGAGACACACCTTTTTCATTGTTATCCTCTTGAAAAGTTTTTTGTTTTCAAAGTGTTGTAATGAAATTTCACTAATGGTAATGATTGTAAAATGTCAAATAGGCTAATCTGCTTGTATTGTGTCCACTCTTGTACTGTGTCCACACCTGTATTGTGTCCACACCAACTTAAATTTGCACTTACCATATAGATTCAGGGTTCAATGAGCAGGGGGTATATTTGGCTGCCATTCTGTGACAGTTCTTGTTAAAGTCAGCATTAATTATAATTTTAGTACCATTTGTTAATACCATTCAGTTATTGTGTAGATTTTCTTTATGTAATGTTATGTAATGTCTACATTTAGACCTTTTTTAATCCCATCTAGCATTAAGTGACATTTTATTGGCATGTATATTGTAAACATATATAACCTCGCAATGAAGTTTGAGGTATACTGGACTCGCCTTGCAAGACCATCTGACTGAAGCCATTTTTATGCCCCGCCTACGATAGTAGGGGGGCATATAGTGTTCGGGTTGTCCGTCTGTCCGTCCGTCCGTTCGTCCGTCCCAAGCTAGGTTTACCTACAGGTTTAAGTTTTTTTTCTGGGAAGGATGTATGCTATTATCACGAAACTTTATATAAATACACATTGGCATCTAATTAAACAAAAATCATAATAAAATTTTACCCGTGTTACCAACTTCATGCTTCACTAATCACGGGAAAAAAGTGTGATAGTATGAGGTTTACCCACAGGTTGAAGTTTTTTTTCTGTGAAGGATGTATGCTATTATCATTAAACTTTACATAAATACACATTAGCATCTAATTAAACAAAAATCATAATAAAAATTTATCCATGCTCCAACTTCATGCTTCAGTGATCATGGAAAAAAGGGGTGTATGTATGAGGTTTAACCTCAGTTTGAAGTTTTTTCTCTGTTAAGGATGTATGCTATTATCATTACACTTTATATAGATACTCATTAGGATATAAATAAATAAAAGATATTATAAATATTTACCAATGTAACCAACTTCATGTTTCACTGGTCATGGAAAAGGGGGAATAGTTTACATTGTAAGTTTCATCTTCTGTGAAGGATGTATGCTATTATTGAATTTTATTAAATACCTATTATTCTATAATCAAACTAAAATCATAATAAGAATATTTCCATGAAAGCAACTTCATGCTTTACTGGTCACGAAATATATATATTCCATTCTTCAAAAGAGCTGTGAGGCGGGGCATTGTGTCCGTTAGACACATATTCTTGTTGGTCATGGGCTATTTTTGAAATCTTTCATGAATTTCTTCCAATTTTTCCTAGTTTCAGATTGATTTATCAAATTCCTGAAATCTTCAACTGCTTTAATTTTTATGCCGTGCCTACAAAGGTAGATTCCTCTCATTTATGCTCTGTTTGGTTGGCTTATTATACCCCCGCTCCCCATCGGGGAAAGTCTGTGTGTGAGTGCATGTGTGCATGTGTGTATGTGTGCGTGGGGCCATCCGTAACACATTTTCGTCCAATTTATCTCAGCAATGGTAAAAGGTACAGATCTGAAATTTTGTCACAAGCTTGGATGCATTTTTGGACCAATCAGAATGCTACTTCCTGTTTACCAACTTTGGTCAATTCTGACACTTGTAGCATTATAGAGTGAATTTTCGCCAAAGTTTTCTCTGTAATGGTAAATGATACAAAGCTGTAATTTTATCAGAAGCTTTACATGGTCATGCCATATTGTGGGATGCGTTTTCTGACCTGTCCAAATTCTACTTCCTGTTTACCAACTTTTTTGACACTTGTTGCATTATAGAGTAAATTTTCATCAAAGTTTTCTCTGTAATGGTAAATGATACATAGCTGAAATTTTGTCAGAAGCTTTGCATGGTCATGCCATATTGTGGGATGCATTTTCTGAATTTTCGGGATACTACTTCCTATTTACCGACTTGGTCAATTTTGACACTTGTAGCATTATAGAGTGAATTTTCTTCAAAGTTTTCTCTGTGATGGTAAATGATACAAAGCTGAAATTTTGTCAGAAGCTTTGCATGGTCATGCCATATTGTGGGATGCGTTTTCTGACTTGTAGGAATACTACTTCCTGTTTACCGACTTTGTCAATCTTTTTGCAATTGTGGCATAATGGAGTAATTTTTCGACAAGGATTTCTCTACATTGTTTTATGATGCAGCTTTTAAATTTTGTCACAAGCTTTGTATAGACCAGCCATATTGTGGGATGTGTTTTCAGACCAACTGAGACACTACTTCCTGTTTACTGACTTAGTCAATTTTGATGTTCACTTCTGTATTGGGTTCACTCACACACTTGAATTTGCCCTTTCCCTCTATGATTCATTGGCCGAGAGAGGGGGTATTTCTAGTGAGCTTGGGCTCACAGATCACTTGTTTAACTACTTCTGTTGAATTGATTCAAGTAGACCTTAGAGAGTTAAAAAAAATCACCACAGATCTTTCTTCAACTTTTCTTCAATTTTTGGGCAAAAATGTGGCCTTTTCGAATCTACTCCTTTTGAAGGGGCATATAGTGCTTGTCCGCCTTTTGGTTTGTCCATATAAAATGTTAAGTTTTGCGATTTAGTACAATTCTGATCTATTGTCTGACCTCACATTAAATAACTGTTTTATTACCTAATCTGCACAAAAGGAAAATACTAATAAGTCTCAGAAATGGCCGTCTGCAAAACTCAAATTCACTTTAAATTATTTTACTTATATTATTATTCTGATACACAAATGTTCATTTGCAGCATAAATGCTTAGTAAATCTGAACGAATATAATTGAATTTTTTACAATTAACATGTCTAATATCTAAAAATGTGCACAATGATGTATTTGTTTTCATGTTAAATCATTTCATAATATATTAATGAATGTGCATTTGCTTTACATATTTTCAAAACCATAGCAATTAGTTTTGTCTGTCTAAAGGATTTTTTGTGATTAGTTTTTCTCTCATTATCAATAGTTCGAGGTTGTTTATTACAAAACGCTAGTAGAAATCAAATCCCATCAAATGTGTTGATGCAAAAAATCCATGTCACTAAAATCAAAATGGTTTGAACAGTAATATTAGCCAGGAAATAGATCATAAAATCATTTTGACCAATCACAATAGCCAGGCAATAGAACGAATATTCATAATGAAATCATTTTGACAAATCACAGAAGCCAGGGAATAGAACATAACAGGCAATAGAACACCATAAAATAGAACACTTAAAAGTAATAATCTCCAAAATAGTTCAAAATGCAAAATACTTATACTAATAAAATGTATAAAACAATACAATTTGCTAATAATACTTTGTAGTTCACTCTTTAAACTTGCAATTCATGCTTAAGCAACACTTGTTTAGTTTTGTGATCAAGTCCATTTCTCAACAACTACAGTGATTCACAAAATAATTGCCTTGATGAGAACTACCTATATCATTGAAAATTAAGTGGCTTTGACTTACATTTTATGCTTCAGTGATTTAGGTCAAGTTTTGCAATACAGTCATAATTTTTAACTGCTTTTTATTGTATCATCATATTTCACTAACATTCATCTGAAGATTTAACAAACAATTATTACAATTGGGTATCCATGCCCTACGTTTTATGCTTAAATGACTGGACAAATTTTGCATTTAAGTCCAATAGTCAAATTTTGCATTTAAGTCCAATGCTCAACAACTATACATTATAATGCAATGATGTTTCATCAAATTGATTGCCTTAATGAGTACTACCCAAGTCATTGGCAATTAAGTGACTTTGACCTACATGCTTTGTTTTGGGTCGTTTTAACCTGGACATGGGATGTTGCCTCCTTGACATTTACCCCATTTCCTTTCCTTTTATATGGATGTATTATGGTATACAGATGTCTGATTGTCCTTCCGTCTGTCCATCTGTTTCATGTGTCACGCTCTAACTTTACAACCATTTGGCTACTTCTCTTCAAACTTTGTAGAGGTAATGATGATCTGTATACTTTTTCGTGAAATTTTGATTTTTGTTGCAAGAGTTATGGCACTTTATTTTGCAATTTTGATGCAATCTTTCACATCTCATGCTGTAACTTGACAACCATTTCTCCATTTCACTTCAAACTTTGTAGAAGCATTTAGTATTATGGCCTGACAATCAGTATATTTTATCTTGAAATTTTGATTTTTCTTGCGAGAGTTATGAGAGTTATGGGACTTAAAATGTCAATTTTAAGACAATTCTTACATGTCACATTCTAACTTGACAACCCTTAGGTCAATTCAAACTTTGTGGAGATATTTTTTAAAGAGACATCAAGCTTAATTAACCTGTTAAAGGTGCATTTTAAATTGACGATCCCTTGGCTGAATCAATTAAAGTTGAGTGACGACGGGCGTATCATGTGACTTGGCTGTTTATTCATATTTTAAGCTTGAGTGGATTTGTTAAATTTTGTGTTTTAAATCCATGTCTGAACTACACAACATAACAAACAGATCATCTTGAAGAGAACTACCCATTTTTTGGACTATTTGTTGACTGATATACCTTTTACACTTGAATGACTTTGTTAAATTTTGGGGTTTAGGTCAATTTCTTAACAACTACTGGTACACATCACATTACTATGATGTTTAATCAAATTAAAACCATGGTTAGTATACATAATTTGAGAGATAATTTTGTAACCTGACCTGTATTTTACGCTTCAGTGACATTAGTCAGGATATATTTTGTTAAGGTCCATTACTCAAGAAATTTTTTTCTAGAAAAATCATCTGTAATATCATTTAAACTGTGGAAGTACTTTTATTCGTGGACATCAATTTTAGTGGTTTTCATAAATATCGCTGTTTCGTGGGTACTTAAATTCGTGGTTTCATATTCAGTGCATATAAACTCTATGGAAAAAATACATTTCGTTGGGAACTTAATTTCGTGGTTTAAGCTAACCACGAATCGTGGTTTAAGCTAACCACGAAATCCACGAAAATTGGAACCCCACGAACAATAGTACTTTCACAGTAACAGTAATTTGCAATTCCATCACAATTCAGTGTCAGGGAACTAAGTATTTCCCGATTTACTTAGGTTATCTGTTGCAATAGATTTATTGGTGTGGCATCATTATTTTATAGACACATTCTCTAGTTAATCGGTAATTTGTATGAATTTTCTTTTATCTACAGAGACTGATAATTCCAGTATCACCGAACTGGACATTACACGAAATTATTAGGTCACTTTGAAGGGCGTCACATGCAGGTTGCTAAGCTGACGTCATGTTTTGTACTATTTGTCGTGTTCATATGTTGAATGAAGAATACATTTAAATTATTGCAATAAACAATAGATTAACTTTGCTTAAATAAAAGTTTCAGTTTAATTCAATTTATTTTAGAATTCTGTTTATCATTTTGTGAATTACCGATAAAAGAAATATAGGAAATTTTGTTTTTGATACAGACTTTATCATGGCGTAACGGATCAAGCTCACCCTAACGGGCTCACTTGATACTGGCCGTGATAAAGTCTGTATGAAAAACAAAATGTCCTATATTCCATGTTTATACACCTATTTAATGATGGACATACTGTGGTATAATGATGGTGTCAGTTCACCTGTTAGGGATGTTGCACTACAACTTGACAACTTTTCAGACATCATACCCCAAGCAGACAGTTTTGGGATATATACAATACACACAGAGTACACACAGAGTGTTTCTGACATATTTCACATTGTAAACACTGGCAAATGTCTGTGAAAACACCAGCAAACTTCCTGTTGTTAATTACATAGAAATATATTGGCAATTCATAAATGTCAGTGTAAACACCAGCATTTCACCAGCAATTGTCAGAGTTTTCACTCACATCAGACCTGGGTGTTTTGTAACTGAAACACTCTATGTGTACTGTAGGAACCAGTCTGTCCGAACCAAAAGACAGACAAGTCTTGGTGAATGCAGTATACCCCACTATCTAAAGAATGTGAAGGTTATAAAGATTTACAGAAAAATTCTTCTACTAAGAGAAATTATGTTCTACTCCATTTTTTTTCCAATATTTTATAGACTTCTTATTATATAGAAGGCGTTGAATGATCAAGTTTTCTAAGTTAAATAAAAATCTCATATTGTCAACGGTGAAAGCAAAGGATTTCTAGTCACTAGAGGATGTGACGTCACAATATCTCATCAATGTTGTTGACAAATAGAGCATTGAAATGGAAAAAAATAATCTGTATCTTGAATCTTGGTTTTTGAGTAGAAAATCTATATAATAAAAAGCATAAAAAATCGACCATCATGAATGTCAATAAAAATGTCACTACGTGTTGATCTTCACAGTGGATTAAACTCGTTTGGGACCACAGTTCCAACTTGTTTAATCCTTCTGCATTGTTCTGCACTCTTGACATTTTTATTGATATTCCTGATGGTCAATTAGTTATACTATAAATATCATCAATTTCATGTCATTTTGATCTGCACTCGCATGTACTTTCAAGATATGCTATTCAAAAATAGCAAAATCAATATAACTGACTGCAATCTTTTCAAGTAACACTTAAAAATTTGTAACTTTTTGAAAATAACCCTTTCATGACCATTACAAAGTTTGACAAACTGGAAGGTAAAAATTACCTTTTTCCAAAAATTAAGTAACTCCTTTGGGATGTTTCATTTGTCATGTTTGTATGTGTCATATTTTTGGAAAACATTGAAATCATTTGCTCTAGCTTTTATCTCCCCTGACACTATTGGCATAAAAAATATACCTTGGGCTATTATAAATTGTACGATGCAAGATGAAATGTTGCTCATCTTCCAAAATTTAAACCCCTTCCATATATTGTCTTTTTTCTAGGAGTAAAGTATGATATCTTATTCTGAATTTAGTTGTTATTTTTCTTTAACAAGAGACAAAGGCTGTTTAGATAGATTTTTACACAAATAAATTCTTTTTTGTGCCCCGCCGCAACACGGAGCTGGGACATAGAAATGCCCGGTGTCCGTGCATCGTCCGTCCGTCACACTTTCTTGTAAGTACTCTCATGCATACAAATTATAATGGATTTTCATGAAATTTATACAAAATGTTAATATCACTAATACCTTGGTCAAGTGCGAAAATCAGCCTTGGTCGATACTTTTTGACGGAGTTATGGGACTTTGACCGAAATCATGACTCTGTTTTATCCAAAAATTGACCTTGTAAGCACTCTCATGCCTACAAATTTTGACGGATTTTCATGAAATTTATACCAAATGTTTATACCATTAATACCTTGGTTAAGTTCGAAAATCAGCCTTGGGCGATATTTTTTGACGGATTCTCATGAAATTTATACCAAATGTTTATATCATTAATACCTTGGTTAAGTAGAAAATCAGCCTTGGTCGATATTTTTTGACGGAGTTACGGGACTTTGACGAAAATAATGACACTGTTTTAGCCAAAATTTGACCTTGTAAGCACTCTCATGCCTACAAATTGTCCGTCCGTCCATCACACTTTCTTTAAAGACCTCTCATACATACAAATTATAACGGATTTTCCTGAAATTTATACCAAATGTTTATATCACTAATACCTTGGTCAAGTTCGAAAATCAGCCTTGGTCGATACTTTTTGATGGAGTTATGGGACTTTGACCGAAATCATGACTCTGTTTTTTTTCCCCCTTTTTATACCCCCCGCAAGCAAAGTTTGGGGGGGTATATAGGAATCACCCTGTCTGTCTGTCTGTCCGTCCGTCTGTCCGTCCGTCTGTCCACACTTCTCGTAAGCGCAACTCCTCTTAAACCACTTGAAGGATTTTGATGAAACTTTACACAAAGGAAGGACACTATATGGAGATGTGCATGAAGGAATATAATTATTGTC
>MJUU01066604.1:522-14409 GCA_002080025.1 Modiolus philippinarum
AATTCTATGCATGCTAGGCAACCTTCCTGTAAATTTTCATCCATTTCTGAGCACTTTTAATTTTCCCGCCTTTTTCAGTTTCCATGGCAACGGCCGCCATTTTGGAAATTCCGAGCCCGGATGGCACACCTTCTCATTGTCTTCAACCATCATGTGAAGTTTCATGATGTTCCAGTGAACGGTCTTAAAGATATGCCCCGGACAAAATTTTACGCCGGAAGAAGCGGAAAAAGAATAATAATAATAAAAAAAAGAAAAAGAACTAGATTTGCAATTGCAAGCAATAGCTGATGTCGCCCCTGGCAGCCAATTCGATGATTCCATCTTGTTCGCAGCGTAAAAATCTACCTAGAAATCAATTTTCGTTGAAATCCGACAAAGTTGAAATTTTGACGCATTTTTGGCGGCCATCTTGGAAATGGCGGCCATTTTGAAAAATTTTTTTGCATAAATTCCTTCGTCTCATTTTATTGAACATCTTTGCAAAATATGAAGAAATTCTCCAAAGCAGTTCCAGAGATATTGAATCCTCGGTTTTTTAACGTAAAATGGCGGCCATCTTGGAAATGGCGGCCATTTTGAAAATTTTTTCATCGTCATGCATAACTTCACATGGTGTTCCAGCTGTGTGCCAAGTATCAAGTGATTCGGTTCAGGCATCTCTGAGTAAAGCTCTGGACAAAATTTGTTGGAAGTAAAATAATAAAGAAACCGGAATAATAATAATAATAACTAGATTTGCAATTGTAAGCAATAGCTGATGTCGCCCCTGGCAGCCAATTCGTTCGCAGCGTCAAAATCTACCTAGAAATCAATTTTCGTTGAAATCGGACAAAGTTGAAATTTTGACGTAAAATGGCGGCCATCTTGGAAATGGCGGCCATTTTGAAAAATTTTTCACCGTCATGCACAACTTCACATGGTGTTTCAACTTTGTGCAAAGTATCAAGTGATTCTGTTCAGGCATCTCCGAGTAAAGCTCTGGACAAAATTATTGGAAGTAAAATAATAAAGAAACCGGAATAATAATAATAATAACAAGATGTGATTATGATCTTGTGGATCATAGAATGGCTCCCAAACCTCCCATGGTATTTGTTTTTTGAAAAACACAAACTGACCTAATATGAAGAGGTCAATATGCAAATAAATATGTTGTATTGTTATCTTACGGCCTTTTCGTGAGAAAAAAAATGTGAAATAAAGAGTTGATACTTTAGTGACATCAATGAACCAATCAATCGTCACAAATAATACAACTTAATAATAAATACCTGATATTCCTAGGATATAATTTGTTCTCTTCAGTAATTATATAAATTCTACTGTAGGTAAAAGTCACTCATAGTCCATGATTGTTTAATGTCTTTACAAATGCTTCTTGAAAAATTATCGGAACATTTCACTTAAAAAGTTAATATTTACACTATCATACAATTGATAAAAGTATATAATAACTATTTGGTCATGACAAAATTGGCAAACGTATCTGTACTGCTTCATGGAAGCTATAATAAAGTGGCACGACAGTACAGTAAGGGACCATTTCAAAGTTCTTCACAAATACCAAGTCAATGCATGTGCCTGCTTCTGTTGTGCTATTCATAACAATCTGGGTATATTTGAATAATGAAAACAATGCAATAATTTTTGGTCGGTTTCCAAATGCATTTTCATTGAAATCACCAACACAGATTACTGGGATATTCTCCTTATCAAGTTCTTGAAGCAAAATAGTTAAATTTCTACAAAAAAGATGAATTGGATAAAATTGCGGTCTATATATATTCACTAACAGAAATTTCAATCCACAGTTTATGAGAGAAGAAACATATTCCATGTTAGCATTTGTAAATTTTTTCTGACTGAAGTCCAAGTCCTGGTGAATAAACATTCCAACTCCTCCTCTTTCAATTTCTGAAAATGTTTTGTATGGTTCTAATACTGAATTGTATGATTCTGATCGTGGTTTATGGAAGAAAGCAAATGTAGGAAGGATATGTGAAATGTTTACATTCGGCTTAAGCCATGTTTCTGTTAAGCAGATAATATCACTATTCTTTATAAATTCTGCTACTCTAATGTCATCTTTATGCGGCAAAAGACCTTCCGTATTGTGCAGAGAAATTACAATGGAGGAATTATCTCCTCTAATAGGCAATGAAGGGTGTGCTACAAATGGTTCCATTGCATCTAATGCTAATGCTATATCTTCAGATGAATACAATACACCAGGGTCAAAATTAATCAAATGTAATCCATCTAATGATGTAACCCTGCTGAGGGCAACATAAGCCATTCCCGCTTCAAATGTTTTTCTCAAGGATACAACCAATTCCTTAACTGTTAGGCCTTGTACCTTGTGAATTGTGGCTGCAAATCCAAGACGTAGGGGAAACTGTTTCCTGGTTGCATTTTTGCCATTTAAATTTTCTTCATATCTTGAAATTCGAACTGATTTCTTTGGAGCATTTATAAAAGTACCCTGCTTTGCAATTGTTGCTTTTCCTGTTTGTTCATTGTCAAATTTCACATACACTGCCTGTATATTATCATTGTGTATTCGTTCAATAGCTGTAATTGTACCGAATGCGCCATTTACCAACCCATCATCCACATCGATATTTCTAATTAGCATTACCCTTGCATTCAATCCAAGTTCAATTATATCATCTAAATTTTCACCTTGTCGAGTTGCAAATGGTTCTTGTCTTTCATTTAGCTGACCAGAAACTGAGTTTTTGAAAAAATCTTTAGCTTTTGCAAATACAGTTCTTTCACATACCTGCTTCATCATTTTTGAATTGTGTTTAGATACCTCTGAATTAGTTGGATAAACATGCAGAGCAGTTGATACAGCAACAGGGGTTTCTGTAGTAGAGACAGATTGTAAGAGAGCAAGATCCTGTTCAGCTAATGGTTGACCCTTCAAATGTATTCGTATGCGATTGAGTAGTAGTGCAAATTCTACATCGTCTTTCTGTCGCATTATTTCGGTGAGTTGAACAATTTTGAACAATGGATTCCAAAGATCAATCTGAACAGTGCTTAGTTCTTTATAAAGAGGTGCTGCTCTAACTGGTGAGAGCTGATAGAAATCTCCCACAGCTAGAATGGAGACATTGCCAAAATACTGTTTACAATGTTTAATTTGACATAACCTGCCATGAATATATGTCAACAGCTTCATGTCTACCATGGATATCTCGTCAATCACTAGAATTTTCAAATGTTCAAATTTTTGTCTCAAAGTGTTAAGAGTACTTTCTCCGAGTGGTTTGTATGGCATTGATAACATCTTACTCAATGAGAATACTGTATGTAGTGTAGCTCCTTTGACATTATAGGCAGCAGTTCCAGTTGGAGCTGTTAGTACCACTGTTGTGGAGTTAGGTGGACTAACAGATTTGGACAACATTCTTGTTGCTTCAGCATATATGGCTTTAACAAGGTGGGTTTTACCTGTCCCTGCACCACCAGTAAGAAAAATATGAAATGGTTCAGGTTCTTTCTTCAATGTAACATCTATACACCATTGCCGGATAGCATAAAATACTTCTTTTTGTCTCTCATTTAGCTTTCTCATCAATTCTTTTGTATATTTTTCAGGAAACTTTAGCTGACTTAATTCTAATGGATGAGGAAAATTTTGCGTATTTTGTTGATTGAATTCAGAAATGTCCAATTCTGGTATAGCTTCCTCTTCATCATCTGGAATTCTGACTCTTTCCTCCTCAAGCTCAAGTCGCTCTGCTTCTGCCTCAGGGGCTATCATTCCCCATGCATCTTGGTGTACATTACCTTCTTGAATATCATTAAGAGCCTCGTCTAGTTGTTCAATATCTTTTTCATATCTTAGACGGTTATTATTAATAATGTCTATTACTTTTCTGCCATCAGACATGATTCCTCTTTGCACATATTCTTCATGTGATACATTATCGGGTTTGATATTGGGCTGTCTATGTGGAATATACAGTTGGAGTAATGTCATATTATATTCTTCAGGATTTTTTTTGGCATTAAATCTAGGGTATCTTATAATATTTTCTTTTCCCTTCTTCTTAAGTTTAATGAGGCCAAGTCCATTTTTAAGTTCATATACTGTTAGGTTTTTTGATGATTTCGGTTTTCTTGATACAGGATATATAGAGAAACTTGATACAAAATCAGCTAAACACATATTATCGAATTCTGGACTGTCTAATCGTGCATAATACCTTTCTATAATTGTAGTTGCCCATACGTTTTCATCATTGGATTCTTTTGATTTCATTGCACTTATTGGTAAAGACAATTTTAAAGTGTTACTCCCTGTTGGGATGAAGACAACTTGGCGAGATGAGTCCTTCAGCTTAAAACTACACACTCTATAGACTGCTTCTTGTGCAGATACTTCTCTATTTCCCATATATACCTGTCCAATCTTCTTCATAGTTTCCTTGTTTGAATTATTCCCTTCAACAGCTTCCTTTNTAGGACAGAATGTAGGCCACACATGAGTAGACATCTGTAACAAATTGAATGTCAATATTCGCATTCCAGGCTTTTAATAAGTACTTATTATAATTGTTGATATAGCTATCTGTTAAATTGCGTTTGTGATGAATGACATTTTTTGTGGTTACAGACTTCATACAATCTATATATTCTTCATAGGTTGTGTTTGCTAATCTGAATAATTCTTTCAAAGTAAGATGTTCAATGTCTTCACATGTGGACATGATGGCCCAAACATCTTTGAGGATGTTTTTTGCAGATCTTTGAGGTTTACACAGTTTATTCAGTTCTTCAATAGAAAGTGGTTTTGATTTATCCATGTTTTCATTGTCTTTTGTTTCTTTTTCAATTGGTCGAGCAATAAATGTTTCTTGAACAGGTGGTCTCGGAAAGTTAAACCTGCATGTAGTATTGTTTTTTCTGCAAGACTTGGTATGATGTTTACTATGTCTCTGTACGGATGATACAATGTCATATAATTCTTGGTCATCATCCTTGTTGGGTAATTGGCAAGATATGTGTTTATCTACAAACCGGCAAATCTCAGCATCAGTATTAACGTCAAGTTTAGGTGCATTTTCTATCCATATAAGGCAGTGTATGTGGGGTGAGCCCCTTTGCTGAAATTCTGTTCGAATAAAAAAATCCACAACTTTTCCAATCGGTTTGGCAGGAGACATTAAAAGATCTGTGAAGAGAGCCTTGACTCTGTGATTAAATAAACGTGCACACATAACAGGGTTGTCTTTAATAAGTTTACACTTATCTAGCCATTCTAATTCATTTACATTTGTGTTATCATCCCCAATGTTTACTAATGTTTCTATAAGATCATCCCAACGTGTTTCACCAGCAGAAAAGGTCACAAAGAAAGTTGGTATACCAATCTGTCTGATCATGGAATACAAGTCCTTCATAGTACGTTCCCAGTATGGAGGACTTCCTCTTATTGGCTGTAGGAATCTGTACCCAATATCTGACTTGAGCATATTTTGTAAACTTTCAGGTGTTCTTAACATCCCAGCATTGATCATTTTTCCATCTGTTGTTGTATTTTTGCCTTTACGGAGTGCAATCGAAATTTTTGATCGAATGTCTGTGATTTCTGTCACGTATTGGGCAAAGAATATAAACTGTACATCAGTAGCAAATCTTGTATCTGCACTAAGAATTCTTGCATTGAAGTATTTGGATGGTGTAAGTTTGATTTGTCTATTCATTGAAAAGCCAAAGTCTCCATCGGGTAACAAATGTGGAAATGACATTGCATCCATTCCCTCATCATTAAAAATACTTCTTGGAGTTTGTTTTTCAGCTGGTGCAATACAAAATATCTTTCCATTCGTGTCTAATACCTCTTGTCCCAGATCAATGGGTTGAAGACAAGTTTCTACGGGATAGGAAGGAATTTCTTCATCACTTTCTCGTACTTTCATACAATCAGCCTCTCTAGTGTCCATAGTTACATTCCAAGATGTTTGTTCACTTATGATGTGGTGTTCAAGATCAACAATATGACTGTCAACATTCTGAATGATGTTGGAGTTGTTTTCATCATGTTTAGGATTTTCAGCATTGTTGATATCATGTTGCTCATTGTTTACACTACAGTCATCATACTCCATTAAGTCATTATCTGAATAATTTTTGCTGAATTGCTTGCCTACATCTTGAATAAGGTCCGAGTCATTTTCATCATACCACATATTATTTATTGTAACATTATTGTACCATTTGTTATGTCTTATGAGGTATTGTAGTGCCTCTTGCACATTTTTAGGATCTATCCATTCATACAACTGATGACCTTTATACGCCAATTTCCGTTTCAATTTCACTTTAATCATTTGAGAGTCATTAACTGGTCTTGGTAAAGTTGAAGTCACACAGTTTAGGTCTGATGGCACATTAATACAAGGGCCTTTTACTCCTTTCTGACCTCCTTTGGGTAAAGATATTACTTTCATGAACGGTATTCTCATTGCAACCAATTGTCGTTCCATGTTATTTAGTTTCTGCAACTGTGGTGGAATATCAGGTAAAGTAAGTCCATTTGCTAAAGCCTGTGGAGGCATATTTCCTGCTCGTAAATGTCTATCACAAGTATGACATATCCATTCTTTTGACTTATGACAATTAACTTTACAAATGTCAGTACACTGGTGTATAAATTTTCCAGTTATGCATTCTGATGCTATGTCACTGATAGTTCCTTCTGAATTGGTGCTGTACACAGAATGCCTACAGACTTTAACTTGGCTTTTGTACAACATTCTACTACAAACAGTACAAACATAAACTGGTACATCCTTGACTGATTTCTTAAATTTAGCTATTGCTTTAACTACAGATCTTCTATACGAAAGAACTCTTCTTTTTTTGGTCTTACGGATAACAGCAGAATCATTATAAATATTGCGAAGAAATGTCTTTATTCTATTCCTAAACAAAGGGTTAGAACTGTACTTCTTAATAGAGGATGCTTTCAGGTTGTTTCGGAATGAATTGAATCGCAAATACTTCATCTTGGAATAGGCCTTAACAGATTCCCTGAATGGTTTATTGTTTTTATATCTCTGAACACTATAAGCCTTAGCAGATTCCCTGAATGGTTGATCGTTTTTATATCTCTGAACACTATAAGCCTTGAGAGATTCCCTGAACGGTTGATTGTTTTTATATCTCTGAACACTATAAGCCTTAACAGATTCCCTGAATGGTTGATTGTTTTTATATCTCTGAACACTATGAGCCTTAACAGATTCCCTGAATGGTTGATTGTTTTTATATCTCTGAACACTATAAGCCTTAACTGATTCCCTGAACGGTTGATTGTTGTTATATTTTCCTGCTGAGTATAATCGTAGTTTCTTTCGAAAATCTGGATTTGATGCATATTTGAGAACTGATGACTTCATCTTCATCATTTTATATCTTTCATCAGACCAGTAACGGATTTTGTCACTTTGCTTTTTACATGTTCTATAATCAGTATCAGTGTGATATGAATGTTTTTTTTTTGTTTTCATTTCATTTTGGTACTTTGAATCATTCTTTTGTTTTTTCAAATAATATGCTCTAGAAGTCCTTTTTTTCCGATCACGATATTCTTGGTCATTTTTGTATCTGTCCCTACATCTCTTAGCATTTTCAGCTTTCTTAGAAATGTCAGTTTTCCTATGTACACAAGCATAAGTTTCATGTTCCCTAGTGAAATATTGTTGTAAATTTGAAGGAAACTCATTAAATGCTAATACTTCTGCAGGTTGAAGTGTTCTACTTGAACAAGGTATCTGATCATCATCTTTCTGGTTCTGCATCTAAAATAAAAAATATAAATATATAGATCAGGAAATAGGAAACATAATCAAATCAAAAACATCATGTTACAAAATGATAAAAGTATGTTGTCTCATGTACATTTACTCCATATCCCTTTATTTTTCATAAGTAATTGAATTCACAGTTGAAAGTTTCAAGGTGACTGAAAGATGAAGAAAAGCAATAATCATATTTGTTCTGTATTGGGTTTTTTTTTATAGATAAATCTTAAATGAGTTAAAAATAAATAATTTTTTCACAGATATATAACAGTTATTTTAGTCTGTTTCATCTTTATGAACAATTAATTCCTTTAAGTCCCATTGGCTGAATTTTTTTTGAAATTAATTTCTACTCACTAGTCCAGCATTCTCTTATTTGTAGTTCAGTTGAAATAATTTTTAGTTGGATGAACATGTTAATTTTATTTTCATTAATGTTGGTGACAGTAGTTTTTGTTGTATTTGGCTTGAACTTGAATGTTTGAAAAAGGCTGAGAATAAATTAACGTAACTTCCAAAGATAATAAAAGAAAAAACGAGATGAGAGCAGCCAGAAACAACAGCTAATCCCATCGACTGTAGCAATTAAATCTCCAAATTCAGTTAAATTTTCAACGCAAACTATAACCTGATTCATTGAAGCATAAAATGTAGGTCAGGGTGTCGCAATTATCATCTGAAACAGCATCACTATCCAAGATGCATCCACTGACCAAAGATGATTGATGTGCCACATGTATTTTCTCAGAGATGAACCTCAACGCAAACTTTAACCGGAGTCATTGAAGCCTGAAAAGTAGGTCAGGGTGACCCTATTATGATCTGAATCAGCATCACTCTCCAAGACGCATCCACTGATTGATGTGGCACATGTAGTTTCTCAAATATGAACCTTAACGCAAACTTTAACATGACGTGGAACAAAGGGACGGACGGGAGAGATGCTATGTCCCCTTCCCAACTCCATTGGACAAGAGTATAAAAAAGGAGATTAAACATTTGAAAAATCCCGACAATAAATGTGGCGTAAATTCCAATGCTAAGATAAGAATAGGAGAGTAACCATTGTGATCAAATGGACAAATGTTCAGCAAAAAGTGGGAAGGAGAAAAGACAAAGGATCAACGTCAGGTAGTATTTAGGAGTTATTGTTAAGAAAGAAATTGATACTGATGATTTAAGAGGCAACAAAAAAGCTAGTAAAAAGAGTTCATAAACAATTGAATTCTTTGTAAGTATTTCTGATTCTTGCGAGTCGGAAAATAGTATCGCACCTTCAGATAGTGGTGCTGAGATGTTTAACTGTAAAAAGAAAACTAAGATTAAAAAAGAGATCAGGTTTGACAATTTCATCCAAACATTTATTTTCCTATTATGTTATAATTCGATCTGCATTTTGTGACTTCCTGATATTAAACCATTTCCTCAGAATTTACCTCTTTATTTTTGTTCTGTTGGAGTCTTTTTCTTGAAGCTTCTGCAAGTTGAAGTGGTTTACTTGAACTAGGTATCTGATCATCATCTTTCTGGTTCTGAGTCTAAAATATAAATATTAAAATATATATAAACAGAGAGATCAGGAATTCATAAAATAGCAAACATAATCAAATGAAATTTATCATGTGTTAAAAGATAAAGGTATGAGGATTTATTCATGGATAAAAACCTCATGGTGACTAAATGATGAAGAACAGCAATAATCAGATGTGTTCCATATAGTGTTCCATATAGTGTTTCATACAGTGTTTTTTTTTCTTTGTGTTGGGGAATTGTCTCATGTACATTTAGCCCTGATATTAAACCATTTCCTCAGAATTTACCTCTTTATTTTTGTTCCGTTCCAGTTGTTTTCTCAATTTGTCAGCCTGTCTACTCTGTCTGCTATTTTTCCTTTTCCTCGTCATGATTCACCTGTAAAAAAAAGAGTTGTTTGAAATTAAAGTCAGACTTAATTTTTACGTAATCAACATTTCCAATGATTTCTTTTCTAAAATAAAATTAAATATAATTTTCATATATTCTCTATGTAAGCGCACTTTCTTTCCGGCGCGTAGAATATCTGGTTATATAAACAACCTGTTGTATTTCTACCTTGATGATTATTCAGTCACGGTCAGTACTCTATTGTGATTGGTCAATTAGATGTTCTGGATATTCTACCCTAGTGCATTTTATCCAAAAGGAAAGAATACACTGCCGGAATAAATCCACTGTTACATCTACACATGTAATTTCAAGTGATTTCTAATGTCTACCCATTTTTCCCAGAGATGGTGTGTAATCTGTCTACTTTGTATTAATTTGTTTATGTGTGTTATTGTGCACTTTTGATAAAGATTCAATAAACAACTATACATCATCATATGCATCATTATTGCCAAAATTGAAATAATTTGGCAGAATTTTAATCGACTTTTAATCTTGGTTTGTTACCAAAAAACTCAAACATATTTTCAACTTACAGTTAACTATATATGTAACGTCAGAGAAGAGTCCTGGAGTATGGGATTATCCACAGACCATAACCTAAAAAAAAAAAAAAAGCTTTATTAATAAAATTTACAAGTATATAATACAATCAATATCATGTTATAAAAGATACAGGTATAATACTTTTTCCCAATACTATTCAAATGAAAATCATATACTGTATCAATACTGGAAACCTTCTCAGTCACAAAACATAATGAAAGCTAAAAATAAAAGTCCAAATTAGTCCTTTTTTTGTTTCTTTGCAGGTTCTTCCTCTGTATCATTAGCATTATCATTATTATTTGCTACGCTGTCATGTGTGTCATCATTATCATTTGCTATGCTGTCATGTGCGTCAGCATTATCATTTGCTACACTGTCTTGTGAGGGTGGAATGATGTCTTGGCTGGATAGCAAGGAGTCTTCAAACGAACACATTTCTTCCAGTTCGGTCACTTAATTTTTTAGTTTAAAGTTTTCTTTTTTCACATTTGCTAATTCTAGCCTTGTTTTCTTCAATAAAATTTCGTTATCATTAATTCTTTCACTTAATTTGCCAATAAAGGTTTTGAGTAATCCACTTTGATTTTTAGTATCTGATGCAATAGATCTTATTTCATTCAATGTCTTTATAAGGTAATCAGCATCTTCCTTTTTTTGGTTGCCGAGATTCAAGTTGCTAACACAGCCCTGCAGTTGGTATCCTTTTGAAATAAGGTCATCACTTAGTTTAGTCAGTTTTTGTAAATAATCCATTTCTATCTGTAAATGAAAATAGTGTTAAAAATTATAGAAAAAATTATTAACTGTAAACTCATAAGTATTTAGTAATATGTGCCTTTGAAAAACAGAATTATAATATTTTGAAATATGTTTTCATATGTGAATTTTAAAAAAGAAGACTGAAAATTTTAACAAAGAGGACTGAAATTAAAAAAATACACAAAATACTTCATGAATTTACAGTTTACAGAAAAGGTTTTTACTAAAATTATTTCTGCATTTGCAATATTATAATTCTTCAGTACAAGATGCTTATAACAAATGAAATACAGTGTATATTATTAAAAGCCTACGGTAAAAACTTTAATTTTGTACATTTGGCCCTATTTGGATTGTTTCTCAAAAACTGGAAATGCCACATCAAATCTGTTGACATAGTATTGGTATGCAATTTTATTAGCAATAAAATAAAACAAACCCTATCTCAATATGATGACTAATATAGATTCTACAGCCTAATATGTGAAAACACCCAATTTTACCCCTTTTTCACCTCTTTTACTGAAATGGGTGGGGCCAAGAACAAAATTTTTAGGAAGTCTGCTTACACTTGTGCCAAGGCATCATACTAAAATTTGATAATGATGCGTCCACTAGATCCAAAGTTATACTGTCAACAGACACAGAGGACAGTACCATACCAAATTTTTCCGGTCTTATATTGAAAACTGTATTTCATTTCTGTCTACCACTGGGTAGGAACCATTCACCTCTGGGTGAAAACCACACACTACATTTATACAAAGCAGCACAATATAGAAAACAAGCATGAAGAGCAAGCATGACTTTAGCCATCCAGCACTGTGTATAATGTAATATAATTTAGAATAACTTGGAATAAATGGAAAATTCACTGACATCTACAGTGCTGCATGTTACCGCCAACACCACTAGGAGGCTATAGGAATATGTATAGAAGTTACATGCAGTGCATACATGTTACAATACAATGTATTATGAAGATTAGCACTATAATGGTGATGATTACAGTTGAGTTACTTTTTAGATATACATGTACATATTACTATAGTGTCATGCTCAGTGTTCTTCCTTTGTATCAAATTACTGATTTTTTTTTCATAATTACTGATGCTTTTTTTTCATAATTACAGATTACTTTTTTTTTTTCATCATTACAGATTACTTTTTTTTTCATAATTACAGATGATTTTTTTTTCATTGAATTTCAATTGACTTTTTTTCATAATTACTGATGATTTTTTTCATAATTACTGATGATTTTTTTTCACAACTACTGATGTTTTTTCCCGTATCTTATTGTTTAAGCCTCATGGTGACTTAAAGATGAAGAAATACAATCATGTGACAATAAAAGCCTTGTTTATTTCTGGCTATTATCAACGATGATTTTGCCAACTTATCCCCAATTATTTCTTCACTTATCTTCTAATGCATTTTCTAAATCAGTAATCAAAGTACCAAGAAAAACACTTAGAACAAATCTGAGGCACCAGCACTATCAATTCTTGACTATTTCAATTTTATTTTGCCGTCTTTATTTAATTTCTTCAATTTATGCATTCACACAATTAAAATACAAAATATCCCAAAACAACCTTCACACAGAACTACTCATATCTGAGTATAATAAGTTAAACATGTATCAATTTATTGTTTCACACAGAACAGCTCATATATGAGGATATAGGTAAAAAGTAAAAATTAAATAAAAAGTAAAAATAATCTGATATTGGTTATACCTCAAATATGTTTTGTTGGCATATCATATACAAAAAAAACTATACGATTCTATATGATTTAGATAGTATGGTAAAACAAGGACAAATTGACAAATATGAGTGAAATACTTACATGAAATGAATGTTGAATTTTCCAGCCTTTTGGGGGTGCCATTTTGAAAATTATCTCTACCGGTTATGACATGACAACATCCATATATGCTTGGAAACATCGGACAACGTTGAATTAATGTTGAGTTTTTCCGATGGCAGCCATTTTGAAAATGGTGGTCAACGAACAATTTTCAACAACCGTTTTGAAGACCCGACATAAATATCTTTTCAGAAACGACATTTCATTGAAATAGGACAATGTGGACAACGTTGAATTAATGTTGAATTTTTCCGATGGCAGCCATTTTGAAAATGGTGGTCAACGAACAATTTTCAACAACCGTTTTGAAGACCCGACATAAATATCTTTTCAGAAACGACATTTCATTGAAATAGGACCATGTTGAATTTTCCCGCTTTTTTGGCGACCATTTTGAAAATGGTGGTAGACGTACAATTTTCGACAACAGTTTAGAAATCGCGATATAAATATCTTTTTTTGGAAACCACATTTCATTGAAATCAGACAATGTTGAGTTTTGCGCTTTAATTTTTCTGCCTTTTTTATGTTTCCATGGCAACAGGCATCATTTTGAAGTCTTGGAGACCAGATTTCAATTCTTCACATGATAGACAACCTCTGTGTAAAATTTCATCCAAATCGGAGCACTTTTAATTTTCCCGCCTTTTTTCAGTTTCCATGGCAACGGTCGCCATTTTGGAAATTCTGACACCAGAATTCAATTCCACACATCATAGGCAACCTCTGTGTCGATTTTCATCCAAATCGGAGCACTTTTAATTTTCCCGCCTTTTTTTCGTTTCCATGGCAACCGGCGCCTTTTTGAAAATTTCCAGACAATATGCACAACTTCAGATGGTGTTCCAACTTCCTACCAAGTTTCAATACCCTAGCACTTACCATCTCTGAGAAAAACTCCGGACAAATATTTGTGCGGAAAGGAGAAGAATAATAATAATAATAATAATAATAA